>OVAQ01000343.1:0-36126 GCA_900406345.1 Erysimum cheiri | reverse complement strand
CAAACTCAACACAAATCAATCTCCCACTAACCCCCCTAAGTGTAATCAATGATAGGTACAATGATAAATGACATGATAAGTTATATTCTAGCTCGTTCAATAGAAAACAAGGTACCTAACATCAATTATAAAATTTAATAAAAATGCTAATCAGAATTACTTAATAAGAAATTATGTTAGTTATGTAATCTAGCATCAATCAATTAGGATCATTGGTTGTATTATTTATTCATTTAACACCAATTATGTAAAATTGATGCATGTTCAATATAAATTTCATCACTTCATATAAAACAATCCAATAATACAAAATCACATCAGTTGAATACGTCTGATGTATTCACTAATTTTCAACATCACTTAAACAAATGAAATTTTACATCAATAAATGAATGTTGCTAACATAGCATCAATTAAACAATTGATGCATATAATTAGTTTTCTCAAATCAATTACTTTTTAAAAAGTTAACAAAAAGAAAACTATAAAATAGTAGAATAATCCTAAATTAAAATGAATTTAACAAACTATACTCTTATAAAAATATATATGGGCTTCAAATGTGACTTGGATCCAAAGAGCTACAAAAGCTAGATAAGTTTTCTTACAGCCCAACAAATCTATTATATTGGGCTCATTTATATTGGACATGTTTGGTAATTTGGTACAAGACAAACATATGTTGGAATTTATATATTTTGTGGGCTCACACGTACTGTATATCTTGTTATTGTCCACTATTTTAGAAATCAACAAACAATTGTGATTTTTAACTTTGCTATTTAAACACAAAGAAACATTCCTAGCACTCAATTAAAAAACAAAGTGAACTACCACAATCAGCTACTTTTTGGGTGTTTATTAATTAACCACACAATCAAGTGTATTATTAGTTATGAACCATTCATTTGCTAACCACAACGAGAATCCACCGTACGATTTACTTGGACGGTTGACAAGCTTTTAATATTATTCGTCGTTAAAACTAAATTAAATAAGATTATTCAATTGATTATACAGCACCACAGGAGCTTTCTGTCCACATGCATGACCACCATGCACAGTCCCACCTTTACGGTCTAAATACATTTGACCTCTTCATCTATAATTTTATTTTAAATTTTCTACTATTATTAAGGTTAAGTAATCTTAGTGAAGAGAAGAAAAGAAACCGTTTTACCAAAAAAAAAAAAAAAGAAACCGTCCATGCATTTATTTTTCACCCATTTATAATCACTTACCAGGCTTAAAGTTAATTATGCAGTTTTTCTTTAAAGAAAATATATCAGACGTATACGAAAATTATTGAAAAATTATAGCATGAGTTGAAAAGAGAGAATGAGAATTTATAAAGAGAACATTTTCTAGTAACCATAAAGTATATTTCGAACTTTTATTTTGCACGTGTTCTCTTTATTCACCTAACTACAAGTTTACAAAGTACAAACCCACCCACCATCACACGTTGAGATTTTCTAGTAACCATAAGAAATTAAAGAAATAATATTATTTTCTATTTTTCAAACGTGAATATATCTCGTAAACCATATATATTTTCTTATTATTATTGTATTAAGAAGAAAAGTATATAGTTTCGGATGCTCTAAGAAAATGCTCACTAAGATGCCAAAAGGATACTCACCAAGATTCTTTTCCAATATCGTTTTACAGAAAAAAGCTTCGAAAATCGAAATAGATAGACTAATTTGGTATGATATCAACTATCAAGTGTATCATATTTTATTAAACTAGAACACTCATAAATACAAATCGGACGTTGCCCAAAAAAGAAAAATAAATATTTTACAATATAAGATACATTTGAAAATCAACGTTGTTATTAAAGGAGGAAAGTGGTGTTATATTTTAATAATCCAAGAAAAAAGCAAGTTTTTTTTATATTATTATTATATTAATAAAACAAAAACAAAAGCTATAAAAAAAGTAAAATAAAAAAATATAATCAGTTTGTAAAAAGGAAAAAGGTAGAAAGAAAGGGAGAGAAGAAGAAGAAGGAGTGGGAAGAGAGAGCATGTGAGAAGAAGAAAAGCGTGAAGCTTTTTGATATCTCCTCTTCCTCCGATAGATTTCGCCCTCGCCGGCGATGGCGGTGGAATCATTAGCAACGGAGATGGACACGGCGGTTCGTGTGGTGCACCTCGCTTCTTCTCTCTGTGTTAAAGTTCAGGAGAAGCTTCGTCTTCCTTCTTCCACCAACGGTGGTCACGTTAAGGCTAAGGACGATGATTCTCCTGTCACCGTCGCAGGTTTTTCTCCCTCGCCGATTTCTCTGTTGATGAATTATCGTTTTGGAAATTCGAATTGTATGATTTTGTTCTGTTTAGTGAGTGGGATTTTATTGCAATATCGAGATCTGATTGAGTTTTGGGTTTGTAAATTTTATGATATTGGATTGTGTCAATGTTTGTAGAAGAAATTTGATTTGCTTATATGTATTGTTGTCACGAATTTGAGCTAAATAAAATTGAATAATCATTGTTACTCGTGTTCTTTAATTCGGTGAAATGTGTATAATCTTTAATTAATGTTGTTTAATGCTAATCTTCATATTACTAAATCTTTTCAACTTCATCACTTCAAATGATTCTGTGTTGTTAGTTTTAACTGCGTACCAAATTGTACGTGTTTTAGTTTGAGAATTTTGTACATGTAAGTAAGCTCTGTGACAGAGCTAATTGGAGTTTGCATTAGAGATAATATACTTTTTTCATTTTGAGTGGTTTTACAACTTTGTTGGTTTCACTTAACAGATTTTGGTGTTCAAGCGATTGTGAGCTGGGTTTTAGCTGAAGTTTTTGGTGATCAAAACCTTTCGATTGTCGCTGAAGAGGACACTGAGGCTCTCTCAGAAGCTACTTCTTTGGGTATTCTGGGAGCTGTCTCGAATGCGGTTAATGAAGCGTTGTCTGAAGCTCCCAGATACGGGCTTCCTAAGCCAGATAAACCATTGGGATCGGCTGAAATTCTTAAAGCTATTGGTCGATGTAACTCCGTTGGAGGTCCTAAGGGAAGGCACTGGGTGCTTGATCCCGTTGATGGGACGTTAGGATTTGTTCGTGGGGATCAGTACGCTGTTGCTTTGGCTTTGATAGAGAACGGTAAAGTTCTGTTGGGGGTACTAGGATGTCCTAATTATCCGGTTAAGAAAGAGTGCTTAAGTAACGGTTGCAACCAAGCCATGGCGACGAAATCTGTAGCTGGATCAGTATCGAAAGGATGTGTCATGTATGCAAAGAGAGGAAGTGGTCAAGCGTGGATGCAACCGTTAATCACTGGAGGAATACCAGAATCTGCAACACTCCTTAAGGTTTCCTCAGTCGATGATCCGGTTTTAGCTACAGTTTGTGAACCAGTAGAGAGAGCAAACTCAAATCACTTGTTCACCGCGGGACTTGCCAATAGCATGGGAGTTAGGTAACTAATCTTGTTTATTCACTTTTCAAAACTCTCTAACTACAATGCCAATCGATCTTTTGTCCTTGCGCTTTGCAGAAAACAGCCCTTGCGAGTGTATAGCATGGTGAAATATGCAGCGATTGCGCGTGGAGACGCTGAAGTGTTTATGAAGTTTGCACAGTCGAGTTACAAAGAGAAGATATGGGATCACGCTGCTGGAGTGGTCATCGTGGAAGAAGCTGGTGGTGTGGTGACTGATGCAGGCGGGAGAAACTTAGACTTCTCGAAAGGAGTATATTTGGAAGGTCTTGACCGAGGAATCATAGCGTGTTCTGGTCAAGTTTTACATGAGAAGATTATAGGTGCTGTTTATGCTAGTTGGGAATCTTCCAGTCTTTGAAAAAGCTTATCCACAATCCTCAGTTTGGTGTAGCATCATTGAGCCAACGTTTTTAAAAGCAAAGGTAAAGAAGAAACAAATTGTCCTCTTCAAAATTTTGGTCTGGTTACAATCTGTAGATTACTGCATAAGCTAGTGTTCATCTATAGATTAGACAAATCCGGTTTGATTTTTCGAGCTCTTTGTTTTTGATTTCAGTTTATGAAATGTACAAACTAAAATGGAGATTGGAAACCATTTGGTTCGGTTTTGTAGATAAATTAACTTTAATTTGAAAGATTTCGAATAACTTTTTGGTTTTTAATCGTTTTTTTTTTCCGGTTTAGGGGAACAAAGGCCATTCGGTAAACTACAAAGCCGATGAATGTGAATGGTGGGAGAAGTAAATATTAATCAAGGAAGCAGCGGTAAAAGTAAGATTCTATTTATTTACTATCTAGTTCCAGAGTAATAAAGCTGCTGCCATTCACGTACCTTTTATGCCCTTAATGGATGACATAATATTTTTTATCTTCGTCCTGTAATTTTCCTCCTTCAAAAAATGCATGTCGTATTCAGAAGGCTCTAACTTACTTCATGATATATATAAGTGGTAGATTAACAATGGATTCGTCAAATAGCGACCCAAAATGTTTCAAATTTTAAGATTGAACTAGAATGTGGGATGATAATTAGCTCCAACCAGCAAAACCCAGCTCTGTTTCACCAAAAAATTAATATGGTAATGGTCTTGGGCTAATAAATTGCGTTTATTGGGCCGACCCGATCGGGTTTTGTCCATTTTGAATAGACCTATTAGTTGGTTAGTTTTCTTTTTTTTAGCGTCAATCTTGTTTTGACAAGAAAATTATTAAAATCAGACCGAATTATGATGCCTTGAACTCGGTTTAGCCGACATGATTGGCACCCTAATGAGAAAAGCTTAGTCAGTTAGTTTTATGTGTTAGTCTAAAGATGAAAAAGTAAAGTTGGATTCTGCCGACAATTGCTTGGATTTGGTGCCATTTAAAAAGATTTCCCTCTTTAATTTTATCAAATTCCAACCTTCAAATAGGCTTTTCTCATACATTTATGGAAGAATTTATCATTATCAGTCTTTGTAACTACATTATTACTAATAATTCAATTGTACTACTAATAGAGGAGGGCCAAAATGTCAGTAATGATGCATGAATGGTTAGTTGATAAACGTCTCTTTCTTATGAATTCAATTTTTTCGTTTTTTACCTTTTTTTTTTTTTTTTTGTAAGTCTAAACTTTAATTTTTAATTAATAATAATACATAGGTTACATACAAAATATAAATATTACCAAAAAAAAAAAACATACAAAATATAATAAAGATTAGCTAAAGTAACAATAGGTAAGAAAATATCACAAAAAAGCAAATGCCATAGGATAGTCTCATATACAGTTACCTACAAATTATTTTAAAATAGTAAACTTTTCATATGAACATTTGTCTATACTCTATTGCATATTCGATTATTAAAGTAGTAGCCACATCCCAGAAATAAAAATATAACGTTTAATAAAAACAACCGCAGATTGGTCTCCATCGAAAATTATATGTATAAGATTTTGGAAATTTGTTGACAGTAAACATGTAATTTGCTTGCCGACGAAATCATGATAATATATATTGCAACATATGATTATACATATCTCCTTGACAAAAAAAAAAAAAAAAAAAAAAATGATTATACATATCTATATCTCTATATTTATATATTTTGAAAAATTGAACGTACCTCACCAGATACATGTTCAACTGATTAATAAATAAAGTTATGACATGTGTCTCTCCAGATTTTAGAACATCCAACTAATAACACATGTATCCTTCATGTCGAATGAAAATCGAGATATTTTAAATTCTGAATTCGAATTACACTAACCATAGTTAAATTATCACACGATATTTTTATATATAACTTTGACATTTCTGCCATTGATTTATCACCGATTGCTATCATTGGAATATTATCAGAAATGATAGATTGACAAAACGAATTTCGATCATCCAATTTACATATATAAAAAATATAAATGGTTTTAAGTTAATTTCTTAAGAAAGCAAAAAAATGATAATAAATTCCATGTGCCTAATCAAGTGTCGGAGTCAGATTCCGACATATTTGAAAGACCTTAGCATGTGCACACTTCATTCACTAGCACCACAAATTCAACTCTCTCTTTTTTTATCCCTTTCTCATAAAGGATAATAGTTTCTAATACTATGGACATGAAAGTTCATAAAAGTTAAATTACATAGATGACTTTGTGCGATATTTCAAAGTTTTATAGTGTTATATAGGTGAAAACTGAAAACTGTCCATTCTTGTTGAATTATATATGTATTCCACCTAGCCATAATTTCCATTATTGCAGAAAAATTAATGTTAAGATATAAAAGATTTCTAGTTGGATTTAAGATATAAAATACAATGAAACATGTGATATATAGCTGAATGTCTATTCGAATTATGTAGTAACATAACAGAACAATGATAAGTTTGTAATATGAATAAAGTCCATATATAATTATATATTAACGAATTAATAAGGATAAAACAGGTAAAAATCAATGAATAAGGGGATAATATTGTTGAAATTATGAATCCTACGATTTGTTTTTTTAAACGCTTTTAATAAAAAAAAAAAAAACGCTTTTAATCAAAAAGTCTAACCATCATAAAATCATATGATTAAGGAAAACAAAACAAAGTTTGAATCTTTTAAAAAACGACAAAACAACATAAAAGAAAGAAAGAAAGTTAATTTTATTGACTTTAAATTTCAAATTCTTAAGAAGCAAATACGAAACAGTACTGATAAGTGATAACTCACCAAACAACAAGTTAAATTAATTTATACTATTTCTTCTCTATATGGAAACCAAAAAAAAAAGAACTAATTAAAAACATGAAAGAGTGGTCACTCACCAAACAAACAACCTAAATTTGGATAAAATACCATTCATGATACAAAAAAAAAAAATTAAATTAGGGACGGTTACACATATCAAATTTGTGTTTTGACTGTTGAATACAAAACCAAATACATACACACACACACATATATAAAGTAATATGTCAGTGTTACTATTCATATCTAATGTTATGCATGACACACTATGTCAGTTATAAATAGAAACCTCCACATGAGAAACGTACCATTCATTCATCATTACATATAAATGTGTATGTCTATAAGAAAGCTTCACTGTGAACAAACTAAACCAACGGTTTAGATTCTGTCAGAGAAACGATTCTTTCTCTCTCTCTCTCTCTATTGAACCAAGTTTTGTAACCGTCGTCTCTGTTTCTTCACTCTGATCGGAGAAATTTGAAAATTTAATTACGATCTATGGGGAAGACGAATGGGACGAGAGATTGGGCTCAGATCTACGCAATTTACGGGATCGAGCAAAAACACACACTCTTCTTCCTCATTCTCAACGCGATTGCTTTCTCTGTACTCTCCATCGTCTTTTTCATCTACTTCAACCCCATCTGCGTCTTCTTTCAGTCGTTCCTCTTCTTCTCTAACGCCGCCGCGGCTAGATTCTCCGCCGGATTTTTCGGAGCTGTTACGGCGCTTTCCGCCGTGTGTTTGTTTTTCGCGGCGGCGAATTTTTTCTACTCGGCTGTGCCGCTAAGGTACGAGATGGCTCAGAGGATGGTTGGATCTGTTGGAGATTGGTCGAGTGTGAAGACGGCTCTTGATTTAGGATGTGGCCGTGGGATTTTGCTTAATGCGGTGGCGACGCAGCTTAAGAAAACCGGTAGTTCGGGTCGGGTCGTTGGGTTGGATCGATCCATGAGTACTACTCTCTCTACTCTTCGTACTGCTCACATCGAAGGTTCGTTTAGTTTTGTTGACTTTTCGACTCGTCCTTCAAAGTCGTTTCTCGTTGACCAACATATTATTTTGTAGATTTATTACTATATTGCGTGATTAACGGTTTTTATGTAATAAATTATTACATATGTGTTATACTGATTATGTTTTTACAGTCTAGTGCAAATTTTTGGACTACAGTCAGATGATAATTTTATTCGAGTTGATCATTCTAAAAATCAAGAAAAATTGGATTAAAAATAAAATCTAAACCTGTTTAGCTTTTTTTCAAATTGAATACATATATTTATTCTTTGTTTTTTTTTGCCATTTGCATACAAAATTTTGATGTGATTATTCATTATTTTTTAAAAAAAATTAATATGTGTTTGATTAGTGTATTGATGAACTTAATTATTATAGGAGTGCAAGAGTACGTGACATGCCGTGAAGGAGACGTAAGAAGGCTTCCGTTTAGTGATAACTACTTCGACGTGGTGGTTTCCGCTGTGTTTATCCACACCGTCGGGAAAGAATACGGTCAGAAGACGGTGGAGGCCGCGGCGGAGAGGATGAGAGTCCTTGGAGAAGCTGTGAGAGTTCTGAAACCCGGCGGAGTAGGAGTAGTGTGGGATTTAGTGCACGTGCCGGAGTACGTGCGGCGGTTACAGGAGCTGAGGATGGAGGAGATTAGGGTTTCGAAGCGAGTCACTGCGTTTATGGTTAAGAGCCATATTGTCTCGTTTAAAAAGCCTAGTCAGCATTTTGTTGGCCCTGGAGAAGTACGTTTAGATTGGAGATGTTGAATTATGTGAAACAAATCTAGTTTCATGCTTTTTTAATTTGCGAATCCAACAAAGCCATACAAGAGTAAGAGATTTTATCGATCTGTAGAGTATAGGTTATGTTTATCATATTGATATAAAAGCCATGTTACGAAAGATTGACTATATATGTTTACTTTTTTTAGGATTATGAAAGTTAGATTAGCGGCGAATTTCAACGCAAATTCTGCTCAAACATTAATTGTATCTTGACTATCTTCCATTCATTTTATTGCGAAATTAGTCATAGTTTGATTGGGAAAAAAAAAAGGAGATTATTACTATTTTAATGGTAATATGATCCTACTTAATTAGTAATACTCCCTCTGTTCCAAATTATAAAAGGTTTAAGATTTTTTTCTTTGTTCTATAATATTTGATTTTCTCAAGTTTCAATGCATAATTTATATTTATTTAATAGTTTATGACTATTTAAATTATGCAGTCTTTTTTTTTATTGGTTGCATTTTTATAAATGAAAAAACATTTATTATTTCTTAATCTTTGTGCTTTTAGTCCAAAAATTTTATATTTTGGAACAGAAGGAGTACTATTTAAAACACGACTACTATTTTCATTTTACTAAGTAACGATTTTAATGTGATGCAAACCAGCTTAGAAAATTAGGTCGGATATAAATGCTATTTTCTGCTATACCAAATCTAGGCAGTTGATTGATTGTGTGGAAGCTTTTCGTTTGCTTGAAAACGAAGTGATAGTTACTTAGTTAGTACATAGTGTCACTGTCACTATGTATATATTTGTTCCTCATTCCATTAAATTTTCAATGAACTTTATAGATTAGATATTTCCGCTAATATTGTTAATATTAGTACTTATTTAAAAAACAAATATAATAACCTGACCCTATTAACAATATTTTTATAGATCCTACTTAATTAGTACTACTATTTAAACGTGTAATAGTGTTTAGTAGAGAGTTTCAAATAAATAAAAAATAAAAAGTTTTAATTAATAAGTTGGCTCCACAAATTTAAATGCTCTTTGGGGACTAAAATTCAGGTGTGGGGGCATTTTCTTTTCACTGTCTCATCCTCTTTTGTCTCTTCCTCTCTTCTTTCTTCTTCTAGTTTTTACCCACAAGCCGTGTTTGAAACGACACATGGTACTATTAATTATTCTATTCTTTTCGTACTATTTTTCTATTTTGAATCAATTTATCTCGAGTTAGATGTCATGTCAAAATGCCAAGTTCAAGTCTCAAGTTCTCAACTATAAACGTATTAAGAGTTTGAATGATGAATTGCAGTTGGTGTGTAAAGATATCAAAACACACTTTGTTATCAATCATATCGTTTTTCTTTTGTTTAGAATACTTGGGATTATGAGTCTAAACTGTCGGGTAACGTCAACTAAATGCATAGTTAACACCAACAAAAGTGCTTCAACATGAAGGAACAAATGCAATATCATTTGCAAAAGAAAAATTCAATTCTCTTGGCTGCAACTTCATAACACTACACCTAAACTAATACAAGAAATTTTTTGACAGTACTGGATTCTACTTATGAAGATATAAAGCTATAATTTTGAAAGTAGAAACGTGGATGCATAGACAAAATCGTGGATCTATGATTGCCATGGATGTGCAAGAGAGACATACAGAGGTAGAGAAAGAACCTCTTTCCAAAGAGCAGAGCTCTAGTGTCACCTTCAGAAGATGGGTCATCTCAAATATTATGACGATTTGATGTAAAAAGAGATAAAAAGAGAAAAGAAAGACTCGTCCGACTCGATTCCAAACTACTAGTCTATATTCTGAGGTGAAATATGGTAAGGGGACGAGAATCCGCGAGTAAAGTTTTGATTAATGATGAAGGAATCAGCAAGACAGACACTGCAGATTTTGTCGACATCATAGATGACACAGTTAAGAAACATGTTGGAGATGGAGCTAGCAGGGACACAGAAAGGTTCAGACTCTGAGAGGAAAATGCAGAGATCTCCAATGTTTTGAGTGTAAACAGTGTTTCCTTCTTTGTCAAGCTTGAACACCATTAAAGCTTCTGTTTTCATTATGGCAATACCCCTGATGATCTTGGCTGTCTTCCTGTACCACTTAACCAAAAACATTTCACCAGTGGAACTTGACTCCACCAAGTGTTCGCTTGTGCAGCACTAATCCAGAAGTTTCTCTTTGGTCTATGTCAGCTTGGGAAGGTTTTTAAATCGCAACCTCTGAAGCTTTGGATCGTGTTTGTGTTTGCGGAGATACCATGAGCCAATGAGGTGGCTTCCAGATCCGGAATGCGAAACATGTCATCTTTCTTGGAATAAACCAGATATCGATTGAACCAACTTTTGCTACGATACCATGTGTCCCGTTAGTACAAGTAAAAACAGCACAAGACAAAACTACATGGATGCCCCAATATTTTGCATCAAACGCCTCGTTGATCAAAATATACGCAAAAACTCAGTAATTATAAGAAAATCACTCTCATTGATGATCCCATGAACTCAATTCTCTGATATTTCTATGATCGCAAACCAAAAAAAATACATAGAAACAATGTTTTCTTGAAAAAAAAAAGAGTGAGGTTCTATTACTTGACAGGGACGCAGTAGGAAGAACTGAGAAGTGGAGGCAAGACACAGACCAAGTGAGGACCCGATGGATTGCTGCTTACATTTGCTTCTTCTACGTTTGGCAACCCGAGTTGAGGAGGACGGACATAACCCGCAACTAACGGGACACATAGTATCGAGATTACTACTCTTGAACCTGTAATATTGTAACCAGCCAACAAAAGAAAAAACATATCATCATTTGTATGCTTTTTTGCACTAAAACAAGTGGGAAGAAGAAAAGATTACTAACCTTGCTCCTCTGAGAGAGAGACATGGCCTCTCTTCCTACCAGCAATCATCCAATTCTCCGAATTTGCATTGACTTCATATAACACCTCATCCTTGTGTAAATAAAACAAATAGTTGATGAACATGCCGATATTTTAAAGAAAAACGGTAACTACCCAAAGGGGAGTAAATTAGGAACTTTTAGTGATTTGATGATGAAAGCAATCAAAAATCTTACGTAAAAGTAATATATATTTTAAATAGGAAGAAGCTATATCAACTAGCTCGATTTGGTTATCCACTTACATGTTGTTGTTCTACTGCTTCACTTTCTTTGCGATCTTTAAGCCTTTCCACTCTCCACTGCATAGTGATAAGTTTACCGACCCTAAGCCCATCAGAAGGAAGTGGGAGGAATCCTACTGTAAGGCAAGGATCAAGCACTGGACGCTGCAAAATAATGGCACTCTTGAACACCAAATCTTTCCCTTCAGTATCAGTTCCAGAGTGATCTGCATCAACTGGCTTGTGTGCTCCAGCGGCTCTATCTCCATGGATTTCATATTTGATATTCAGAATGCTCTCTGGTAGCTGCAAATCTTTCCCTTCTGTCATACAAACAATTAGGTAGTTCGCAGTTAATACAACTTTTAAGTTCTCTGTTTTCATATGCAAATGCCATTATATGCTTATAGCCACAACATAAAGATATCACCCAAATACTTGCATAATTCGTTATAAAGCGTCTAAGATCTGTACAAACTAGAAAAGCCTACAGAAGTAAGTTATGGAAGAAAAGAACAAGACAGAGTTCAAGTATTTGACACGTTCTATGAAGTGGATCTTCCTATTCCATGTTACATTAGCCTGTCCCACTTTCTTGCCAAATTTATATTATAATATGCACTGTTCTGAAATCAGACATAACTGCAGATGGTGGTATCAGTTCAAGTGTATTTAACCAAAAAACTGAGTCATATTAACCATTATTCAGAAAGATAGGAATACCTGATGACATGGTCTTGTCTAGGCATATACTGAACACAACTGCTGCTCTAGATCCTGGAGACACAACAAGCGGAAAGAACGTCAAAGTTGGTCTTCCATCACTTTTTCCATGAACAAATCCATCTTGAAGATCAAGCCAAGCATCAAGAACTATCAAGTTCGCCTTGACTAGGGAGTGTAGCATAACCTGTAAATAGGTATGACTTGATTGATAACCTTGAGTGGACGTGAATAAAGAACTGAGAGGTTGAGGATAATATTTTCAATTATAAAAAAAAGCTAAAGTTGGCTACCTGCAAGACCAAAGTGCCATCATTGCATTTGTTTGCCACCCTTGTGGTCACGTCAAAAGGGTCGGTAAAATGTGCAGCTATGGTTCTGCACATAACAAAATGAGAGGGAAAACTGATGAGGAAAAGAACTGTTTGCGTCGGGTCCGACCTCTGATATGAAAAAAATACGATCAAGATATGCCATAATTAGGAAGAAATACCTCTCAAATATCTGGTTATGATGCACCCCAAATTCAAGTTTCAAAGCTACAGTTCTCATTCCCTCTAAGATATCCTGTTTCAGCGGAGTGACTGTTCATGCAAAAGAAATAGGATCACTGGCCATCGGATGTGACAAGAGACATGTAACATAATCAAAAGATCTTTTTTTTTGGCAAACCTGAAGATGACCCTCTAGCAAGCTTCTCACTCAATGCACGAACAGGGACCCATAGAATAGAACTGACATCGCTTGCCCACTCTGAGAACAATATTTTACCATCGCAGAGATTAAGCACCTCTGAATCCTTTTTTGGAGAGACAGGGCTATCTTCTACAGAAACTTCAGATTTTGGTGCTGATGCAGCACAATCTGTGTCCATGTATCTCTCCATTTCAATGCCATATGAGTCTTCAATCTTTAGCCCTGGACCAGTATCAATGTGCAAGATGGCGCCTTTCAGTGAGTAAGCAATAGGACGTACTATGATACCAATCCACTGGGCTTCATTTATTAGCAGCGCAGAAGATACAGCTGCAGCAAGATCAACCAAAGCCCTTGGTCTGGCAACCTACAGAATAAGATGTCTATCGTATTAACAAAGGAAACAAATGTCTATAAGAGTATCACTACTCATGCATGTAACTAAAATTCTTTACTGTTTTGACAAGCTGTAATTAATTTCTTAAAATTGGGAGAACGTGTACCTTCAGGATAGGTCTGGTTGGCTTTTCATAACTCATGAAGTCATCACTATCTGCAGGGCCACCCTTTGAAAAGCTGTGAGACCTGAATCTCAAGCGCCCAATCTGACCAGTAACGACTCCCAAGACATAGGAACCGGGTTTTTGTGGAGGTAAAGCAAAAGTGATACTATTCCTTCCGGGCTTTAGCAAAGTTGCAGCGGAACTCTTTAAAGCCTGAAACCCAATTCATATACAAAGTTCTTAAGAACGTGAAATTTGATAGAAGAAAAGAACGAGAACATTCATGTTCACTGGAGACAAACCTGGCCGCCTTCGTCGGTGTTGTTGGTGGCTACCAAGGTAAGACTAAGAGAATCAAGGGTTATATCATCAGGAAAGCCACTCCACACAGTAACAGATAGATTCCCCGGGTCTCCATCACACAACTGAAGTGGAGGGCCAGTATTTCCAGAAAATGTGATCAATGATGAGACATCTAAGGGAACTGGGTTCTCCATTTCACTGTGTGCAAGATTAACAACCTCGGACTGAAAAGCTTGCCGCTCCTTGGACGAGAATAAACCCTTATCCAACGAAAGTAGTCTAACACAAGATGACATGTACCCAGCTTGATCATTAAGAATCTTTTGACACTCAGCTAAACTTGGCAATACTTCTGCCAGTAAATCTTGCCATCCTTCACCCGCATAAAGGGCACAAACTTTTTCATACGAGTTTGCTGCCAAATCATATTTTCCGTGCTTGAAGCAGACAGCTGCAATTTCACCATCAAGAACGACTCCATGTCTCTTCCACCAAGAACGGTGATAGTTCTCGGCAGCACCTTTGGTTAGATTAAGATATTTATGCTGCCACAACAAAATTTATACATGAGAAGCACAAAAATCAGAAGCTTAACTGTCCTTATGTAAATGGTATGCGCATTTTAATTTCCCAGATATGCTACCTCGAAATCCTGAATAGATGACAATGTCTTCAACAACTCATGATCTGAAATGGTAAGTCGCAGAGCGTGCTCAGCTGCAACAAAAATTTCAGCAAGCCTCATAGGCCTATCTAGCGGACTCTCAAAATTTCCAGGTGAAGAATTTGTTCTCGGCATGGGAGCTGCTTGTACTTTAAGTGATGAAGGTGTTCTCGGAGACGCTTCTAAACCTGATCTGTCAGAATATATAAACATTTATTTTAGTTCCTCAAAGAAAAACAAAAGGTGATGATTTGCAATACTTCCTGGAAACCTCGAAAATGTTTGAGATTAAGTGCCAACACATTGAAAACAAGAAGGGCTTAAAGGACACAATTTTATAAATTTCATTACCCTTCAGTAAAACTTGGGCGGCCATCAAATACTTCAGGAATATTTCCAGTAGAAAGAGATGCCCGTCTTCTATTAGCCACACGTAGAAGGACAGATGGTTCAAGAGGTAAAGGTTTCCGTTGAATACCAAAGTGCTTGGTCCTTGAAGTTGCTTGAAGAATAGTCTGTACCAAAACAAGGAGATAAGTATTTTAAAAATACAAATCAGATGGTAGATATAGTAACGCAGACCCAGATCTAACTTACACTACATTCACAAACAACACCTTGATAAACAAAATTACGCCAGTGTCCACAAGAGGCCACACAAGCACAGTTAACTCTTATATCCCGAATATAAACCATGAATGGCTTCAATAAGAATGCTATCGAATAGATAACAAATTCACGCAGCATATGTAGATTATACCTTTTCTTTTTCAAGCACCTCAGAGGAAGCATCTTGTGGAAGAGATGGCCAGACTGCTGGTTTTGGCCAAGGCAGCATACTCAGACAAGCACTGCCCAAAAAATGTGTAGAAGTTACTACTACAACATCATCAGCATAGCCTAATCCCAAAGAGTAAAGAAAAAATAGACACGCTTTTTTGAGCAAACATATATACTTGATTTGTTTTCTTAAAGTGAGACATATACTTCCTCACTAATTGGGTAATATTTTCTCTACGGGAAGTCAATGGAAAATTAATAATTCTATTTAACAAGTAAATGCACATGCCCGTACCTGTTCAGTGGACTCTTTTCTATGTCTGTTCCATATCCTATCAGATATCCAAGTCTCATGAACTGCCATGATCAGAAAGGCATTTCAATGGGTATAAGCTCTTGAAAATAATTAATTTATATGCAACCAACAAAACAACTTTTTAAGTGTTTGGACATGAAGAAACTAGTATGACATCATATATGACAATTAGTGAACTATGACATAGACAAATGCAATATCACCTTAAAATAAGTTATTTAAAGGAGAACTCCATACAAATTCAAGTCAAAAATTGAAAGAGGATGTCAGCGAATTGGAAGAGGAACAGAGGTTTTATTCATTGTACAAATTTTGAAAGCAAGCAGATTTCTACCTTAACCCGTGAAAGTGAATAGAGATCACCCTGAAGACGGTAGAATTCCTTCTCAATATCAGGTGCAACAACTCCATCATGGTGATGCGAAGCAGTTGCTTCGATCAGCGCTAAACATGCAGTAATTACCCAAACTTCCCGCATACAGAAGGGCAGTACACTCTACAAAAATATCAAAAGAAGAGAGGAAATAAGGTCGGTCAAAACAACAAATCAAAAGTATGATAAAAGCGTTTCTTTAGTAACAGTATAAGCTACCTCATGGAGGGTCAAGGCCTTTGCAAAACTAATGACAAAAGAATAGCCCCTCGATGCAACTTCAAAAGGACGATTCAACTTGAACAACAGCTACAAAGAACAACATAGAGGTAAGCTAATGAAAAGGTTGTTAAAGTAAAGCTACAATTGTGGAAGCAGAAAAGGACACTGTGATCAATATGATGGCTCTTGTGTGCACCAACCCTAGATTGACAGGCAAAGAGATACTGTCTAAACTCAAATTCTCTAAAAGAATCATCTTGCACAATCTGTGTCAATGGTTTGCTTCCTGGTTTCAGCAGCGCAGCTTGGTCATCTTCACTGTCGAATCCACCAAAATCCCTCTGCTTCCCAGGCATATTAACTGCATTGAAGGTAATGCATGATAGATTATTTGTTCAGAAAAAAACTCGGAAAAAGAAATCAGTTTGTTGGATGACTACTGATCCCAAAGGCTTTAAGAGAAAAGATACATATAATCAAGAGAGATTCAGATCTGCAAGAGAGAGATACAAAGGTAGGAACCTGTTTCCAAATAGCAGAGCTCAAGTTCATCATATTCACGTAATGCATCTTCATGAAGATGAGCCATCTCAAATATAAAAGCCAAACTTTCCTGAGATAGCATAGAACGTTATGACCTTTAAGAAAATGAAAAAAGTTTCATCAAATGTGACTGCAAGGACCAAAGGTGATATTTCTAAGTTTAACGAATGGGGATTCTTCTCCTACTTCTATGGAAGATACAAAAGAGGCACATAAATCTCCATCAAAAACTTTATTAGAACAGTATAAAATTACAAAAGGGAAGAAACAGGATTGTGAACCATTTTATTCATCTGCATAGAAGCCACATTTCACTTTCCTTTCAGGAATTGAGAAGAAAGCTAACCTTCAGGATGAAAAAGTTACAAAAGTTCCATATTGGCATAAACCGCTGCTCACTGAGCTTGCGTATCTCATCCTCGTAGAATTGTGCACGCCTATCCAAGGTATTCCTGATGCACTCGGTAATCTTTAATTCCAGATCCTCCCAAAAATTTCCTTCAGGGCCATGTACATCCAGCTTACAGCACCTTAAAAGCATTGCAAAAATTTATCATATGAAGACTATGTAAGGCATGCATAAATTAAGTAAAACTGATCAGGTAAATGACAAGGTGTCGTAGCATTTATCCCATCTGCATTTTCGTAACTAAATAACTTACAGATAACTTCCTTTAAATGAGTGATTACTGCTAAATGGGTTTAGTTTATGCATCTCGCACAAATATGAGTAATTGCAATTGTGCAACTGTTTAACCTAATCTATTTTTGTTAGAACTATATGTTAGTAGGAGCAATGAAGTCTCATTGAGAATCTGACATGGTGTTTTTTGGTTCTTGCCTACTTGTATCGAAGCAAGAAAAAACATAAAAAACAGCGTAATCTGCATTGCTTACCTTTCTCTCTTTTTTGAACTGAACTCAACTTCAAGCTTCGCATATACTTTCTTGACAGATTTAGTTGCTTGATCATTACTTGGATGAGCTTTAGATACAAATACAATAAACCATTCCCTCTCATCGTTCTGAACAATTAATTTCAGACGTGGTTTGAGAATGTTTTTAAACTCATCAAGATCCTGCAAGGTCAAAGGTATACTCAGAAAAGCTAGAAGAACAAAAATTGTCGAACCACATAAGTGATATATCGGAGAAATAACCTAGTCCAGAAACCATAAACTAATACAAACGGTACCCACCATCCAGACATAGGTTTTTGTATCTTATAGCAAAGGAAAACAGAAACGAATATCATCAAGCACATCATCTTTGTTTCATTTTTTGGCAAGTGACTACTCTCCATTGCCAAGAGTGACAGAGAGAAACGGAAAAAAAAAACAAGATATCAATAAGACAAGTACCTCACACGTCACAAGAACTATAGTTGCATAAGGTTCCCGAAACCAGTACAAATATTGCTCCTGCGGGAATCGACTACGAAGTCTCGCGTCTGTAGTCAATATGAATTCAACCGGCAAGTTCTCAACAAAAACCGGATTTCGAGTCTTGTTTGTCAAGAATGCTCTTTTTAATGGCTGATGTTCTTCAAATGAACTTTTCACTGAAGGCCACAGATCACTCACATCTTCCACTGTAAAAGAATAAGCAAGCAAACACTATTACAACGAGTAAGATCACTGGCAAAGGGAACAAAACGAACGAGAATCTTAATACTAACGAACGAGTAGAGTTAAAAGTTCAGAAACAAAAGAAATCCTCTCATGATCAGTTCTCTCTCTTTCGCAATTTCAGAGAAATTCAGGAAGGGATGCTCATTTCGAAGCACTTTTAGCTTCATTCATGAGTATACTCTGACCAACCAACAACCTAACAGATTCATATCACCTGATTTGATCCTTCAACTACATTGAGAAACTTTCCACTAATATCTAAGTAAGACATTGCAAAAATGTGGCAAAAATAAAAGAAAGAAAGAGGACAAGTACGATCCTAATCGAATAAAAAATTGGATAGAATTTTACCGGCGGCGACGAGACGATCGCATGAATTCTTAATCGTCTGGAACTGAGCTAAGTAGTTCGCCATCTGATGTCACCGATCTAGACGGAGACTTCAAGCTGCTGCAGACGATAGTGCTGAGTCTAATGATGAGGATGAGGAGGAGGGAAGAAGAAGAAGCGGAGAATCAAGTTGTGCCGGCGACGGCGGCGCGAAAAAAAACTTCCGGTGGTGAGTTCGTCGTCTTCGGTTAGTACCACCGGCGACAGATATCTGGTGGTGGAAAGGACGCGACGAGATTTAGATCGTAACTGCTCCGATGTATAAATCTTTCTCTTCTATCAAACGATCTGAGATTTTTTGAACTTCGACTTCATTGTTTGAATCTTGAACCCAAAATGCAGGAGGAGATCGAGAGTGTTTATTGTAATATATCAGATATTTAATTTATTGAGGTTTTACTGTATTTACCAAATTTTAACAAGACATAAAATAAAAAAGATATACCAAAAATAAAATAAAACAAACATAAAAGAAATCGAGAAAACTCGCTTCTTTCTATATTCTTCTCCGTTAAAAGAGAAACCTCTCTCTCTGAGCTCTCGCTCACTCTCAATTGTTTTTTTTCACTTTCCGACGAACAAAACAACATCATGAATCCAGATTCCGATCATCCTCAGCTTCCCAACATCAAGATCCATCACCCTCCTTCTCCACGTCACTCTCACCACCACCACTCCTCTTCCACTCCCTCCTCCGCCGCAACTCCAACTCCAACCGCCGGAGCTCGTCGTAAAATCGGAGTCGCCGTTGATCTCTCTGAAGAAAGTTCTTTCGCCGTTCGTTGGGCTGTAGATCACTACATCCGTCCCGGAGACGCCGTTGTTCTTCTCCACGTTTCTCCAACCTCCGTCCTCTTCGGTGCCGATTGGGGACCTCTCCCTCTCAAAACTCAATCTTCTGTTGAAGATCCAAACGCTCAATCTCAGGAATCTCAGCCTAGTCAAGAGGATTTCGATGCTTTTACTTCATCCAAAGTTGCGGATCTCGCCAAACCGTTGAAGGAATTAGGGTTTCCGTATAAGATCCATATAGTTAAAGATCACGATATGAGGGAGAGATTATGTCTTGAGATTGAGAGGCTTGGTCTTAGTGCTGTCATTATGGGAAGTAGAGGATTTGGTGCTGAGAAGAGAGGAAGTGATGGAAAACTTGGCTCTGTTAGTGATTACTGTGTTCATCACTGTGTTTGTCCCGTTGTTGTGGTTAGATATCCTGATGATCGTGACGGACCTGTGCCTGTTGTTACCGTCAAGTCTGGTGGTGATGATGATGAAGATGTTGCTGCTGCTTCTGCTCATCATGAACACATCAAAGGTTAGGATCAAATAATCTCTCTCTCTATGTGATTCAGTGATTGATGAGATGCTTTTGTTGTTTGTTTTCATGGATGTTTCTTTTGACATCTTAGATTAGGTTTGGTATTGAGTGTTGTGAATTTTGTAATCACTTGATTATGTTGTGAGAGATTGCCATAGATGGAAATACAGGAAACGTTCTGAATTAAGTTGAGTCAGTGAAAGTAGATCCTTTTTGGAGCTGAATTATGTCCATTTTGATTGCTTCGCTTACTCAATAAATAGATGATTGTGATCTTTAATTGTACAGGTTACATTTCTTCTTAATCTGCTGAGACTCTTTTCATACTTTGATTTCCTGAAGTTAGCTGTAATTTAGGTAGAAGTAGGTAGAAGATTCTTGCCCCAAAATTTATTTTATAATCTAGTAACTTGGAAAAAGACAACAAGACATTAATGTCTTCTAAGCTAGTAAGCTGCTATCTGCGATCTTAAATGCTTCTCATATCTCTGAAATATATACAGTACTTGTTGAAAATCAAATAGCGGCTTTGTTTTTTGCTCTGATCCAAACTAGGAAATGTTATTATACTGGGATGTTTACAGAGAAAAAAATAGAGATGTATGGGGACTAGTAGAAAGAATATGGTTGCGTAACATGCAGAAAAAAGTTAGTCTGAGTAACGTTTAGATATCAAATCTAGTTGAGATGTAGCATTATCTTCTTACTCTTCTGGTAGAAAAGTTCTGATGAAAACTTGTCAAATAAAGATATTAAGATACTGAGTTCAGTAGATATGCTTCTTCAGTAAGACAATCATTAGTGTTATCCTCGAACATTTCTGCATAACTTTATGTTTTACGATTGGAGCTACCCAGTGTATTTGAGGAATCTGAATGTATAATGATAAGGTGAAAATCTGAAGGATAGATTTGTTGTCTTCACTATACTGCGTTACGAACAGCAACACTTAATCTGCTTGGTTAATTAAGTAATTCCTCTGTGTATCTTCAAATCTTGAGCTTGAAAAGGGATATTCTGGTATACAATATAAGACCAAATGACAATGTATTGTTCTTTATTTTCCTGTGTTTGTACCACAGATGAGTGACGCTTCTTGGGATCACATCAGGTTCACCCTCTTCACATCATCTAGGTAATATAAAACTCATATCAACGATCTTTTAAAGCTTTTATTCTCGACATTTCTCTTGATTATGCTTCCTTCATGTTTTTTTGAATTGAAAAGGTACACAAATCAAGCAGCGGGGTGTTAGTGGAATGTTCAGAGGAGTGTTTAAGTGTGTGGTCTATCTTTACCTATCACACAATGTTGATGAATTTCTTTGGGTTATGTAATTGTTTTTTAAAACATGAACGAGTTTGTATGATTACTGAACCCCTTTTAGGAAGAAGAAGGATTATGATCATCTAGTTTAGGCTTGTTCTGTTGTGTGAGAGTGAATGTTAACTCTATTTAGGTCAAATAAAGATTGGTGGATTTATGGTTTTGGTTTGACAGTCCTGGATTTTAGATATATCATATATCTAAGGATAGAAGTTTGACTCAAAGAAGGGTTTCTCAAAAAGTATGAAATTAAGGGTCCGAATGGTGACTGCGTTTTGCGGTGCGGGAGAAGTGCGGTGCGGTTCAAATAGTAACGAAAATATATAGATACGTATGTATATGCAGAGATTTTGACACTGTTACAGCACTGTTGCGGTGCGGTTTTGGGTGCGGTCCATGTTACCATTCATAGCCTAAACAAAATGTTAGTAAAAAGAATTGAACCTGACACCTTAGGTGATAAATGAGTACCTTTAAAACCATTTTGCCAAGAAAGATACTTTTCCTTAAGTGTAAAAACATCAATTACTATTTATTATTAATGGGTGCAACTGCCCCCAGTGAGAACGTAGGTCCGCCACTAATAGAAGGAGATAAAGATGGGTTAAGATCTGAATCCCGTCTCATCCTTTTCGCCACCTGATCTCCGTCGCTGCTAACCGAAGAACACGAACTCACCACCGGAGGTTGTTGAACTACCGCCGTCGCATCCAAAGACACAACCTGATTCTCCACTTCTTCTTCTTCTTCTTCTTCTTCTTCTTCTTCCTCATCCTCATCGCTTTCTTCATCATCATCATCGTTATACGATTCAGCACCATCGTCATCTCTACGTAACCGATCTCCATCACAATCAATCTCTTGGCTCAGATTCTGATTCCTCCCTGCGACGGAGCTCTTCTTACGAGCAACACAAGACTCACATATAGAGGCCGAGACGAAGCCCAGAGATAAACGAACTTCATCTTCTACCTCTCGATTTCAGGTACGATTTGCCTTTGATTGTGTGTGTTTTTTTTAAAGTCTTCGATTCCTCGCTGATTCATTTCGCTTCGTTTTCTAGATTTCGATGGTATTCAAGAATCATTAGTTTGAATTGATTGAGATCTTTGATTTGTCTTCGAAATTCTGGATTTGATCTGTTTTATTCCGGATTCAATAGTATTCTTAGCTGATCGGATTCCATGATTCTTCAATTGAGACGATCGTAAATTTGTGTTCTCTGTTTTAAGTAATGTTTGATCGAGCTTTGTGTATATAGATTGGATTTGAGTCATTTGAAGATCTGATTTTTGTATGTTATTTGGAGATCAACTGTGATGAATAATTTGATATTTACTCACATTCATTTCAAGAAATGTCTAATCTTTGGTCGAGATTGATGATATTTGCTTGCTGAGACTAAGAAATTTGACTTTGAGGATTCACTTCAATGTCTTGATAACCAGTTTCTCAGGTACGATTTCATCGCTTCAGAGAGTGTTTTGGTTATCTGAGAATGGAGCTAAAGAGCATTAAGGATGTGTTTGATCGTGTTGCAACGAAGCAGAAGCTCTCCTATAGCAAAACTAATGAGATTGTTCACATGCTGTCTCAAGAAATCGAGAAAGCGTTGAGCATATTACAGGAGATACCATCAGATACTCTGCTTGATCATAGGACTATCCTTGCTGATTTGAAGACAAAGTTCATGGAGATTGCTCCAATCAATCAACTTGAAGCTGCTGAGAAAGAACTACATGTGGCTCTGACCAAGTACCCCAGAGTTCTGGAGAAACAACTGAATCCAGACATATCAAAGGCTTACAGAAACAATGCTGAGCTTGATACGCATATCGTGAACCAGATAATCGCCAACTTTTTCTACCGTCAAGGAATGTTTGACATCGGTGACTGTTTCGTTGCTGAAACTGGTGAATCTGAATGTTCCACCAGACAATCTTTCGTGGAAATGTATCAGATTCTTGAAGCTATGAAGAGGCGAGATCTTGACCCAGCTCTTAACTGGGCAGTTTCAAACTCAGACAAACTAAAGCAAGCAAGGTCTGATCTTGAGATGAAGCTTCACAGTCTACACTTCCTGGAAATAGCACAAGGCAAAAACTCCAAAGAAGCTATCAACTATGCGAGAAAACATATCGCCACATTTGCAGATAGCTGCCTCCCTGAAATCCAGAAGCTTATGTGTTCTCTCTTATGGAACAGAAAACTTGATAAATCGCCGTACTCTGAGTTCCTCTCCCCTGCTCTATGGAACAATGCAGTGAAAGAGCTAACCCGACAGTACTGCAACCTACTCGGTGAATCATCTGAGAGCCCATTGAGTATAACAGTAACAGCGGGTACACAAGCGTTACCGGTACTATTGAAATACATGAACGTGATGGCGAACAAGAAGCTTGATTGGCAGACGGTGGAACAACTCCCTGTGGATGCGCAACTATCTGAGGAGTTTCAGTTCCATTCAGTGTTTGTCTGCCCAGTCTCTAAGGAACAGTCAAGTGATGATAACCCTCCAATGATGATGTCTTGTGGACATGTGCTGTGCAAGCAGACGATACACAAAATGTCAAAGAATGGTTCTAAGTCTTCTTTCAAGTGTCCTTATTGCCCGACCGATGTAGACATCTCAAGGTGTAGGCAGTTGCACTTTTGAAACGAAAGCTCGGGAAAACGTATGACCGGTAAACTAGAACTAAGTTCTGAACCGCGAATTCTGTGTCAAAATGTAACTCTGTCTGTGGTGTTCTATTTTCATGCTGTTTCTTTTTCTTGTGCAACGTGCTGTTTTCCTAAGATGGGGCTTTTGTGTACAAAATGATCAGGGGAAGGTTTAGATGATTGGACGTCCCATAAGAATGTGTTTTGTGTTGCTGTTTGTTTGTTGAACTTTCTTTCTGAATATAGAAATTCTTTACATTACAAAATTAGTTTAGATACACTATTTCAAAGTTTTTCTCTCCATCTTTCTTTGTATTCACCATATGTCCAAGTTTGTTGTAATTGGAATTACATCCAAAGCTTCGGAATGTCTTGCAACTTCCAATTGTATTTTGTATCTTTAATTGTGTACAGGTTCTTCTTAATCTGCTGAGACTCTTTCTTCATACTTTGATTTCCTGAAGTTAGCTGTAATTTAGGTAGAAGATTCTTGTTCTACTGCAAGTGAGGCAAATAATCTCCAACATTTATTTTATAATCTTGTATTGCTTACACTGCTTTTCACACTTTGATTCTCTCTATAGTATATTTTTTCTAGTTTGAGACGATCGGCATTGATTTTGATCTAGCATGCTATCCAAGTATCATTACTCTTGACTTGGAAAAAGACAAGAATAAATTACTGTCTTCTATAAGCTGCTATCTGTGATCTTAAATGCTTCTCATATCTCTGAAATATTTACAGTACAGTACTTGTTGAAAATCAAATAACGGTATTGTTCTTGTAAAGCTGATATATGTTATCTTAAATGCTGCTCATATTTCTGAAAGGGAGCTTCAATGTAAGTAGAATTTGTGTTGTTGTGTTTTTTTGCTTTGATCCAAACTAGGAAATGTTATTATAACGGGAAGTTTACAGAGAAAAAATTAGAGATGCATGGGGACTCGTAGAAAGTATCTGGTTGTGTAACATGCAGGACAATCACATTTAAAGTATATATGCGCGTAACTAAGCGACTAAGCGTACTATGATAAATTGGAAGCTGCTTACCCATGGAGGAAGCATACTTCAAAAACTTGTTAATTGCTGACCCATCAAAGAAGTAAACTCTAAAATATAATGCTTACCCATCGAGGAAGCATAACAGAAGCATGGATGCTTACTCATCGAGGAAGCATATACTCAAATATATTGTAGTTGTTTACTGATATATAAAGATAATTTTAATAAAACTATAAATTTTAACTATTTTTAATATATAAATAGATGATTATTGTTGGGTAAAATAAAATCATAAATTAATTACTGTATATTATGATATTATCTATCTAATTATTATTCTTTTAATTTGAAGATTTCTTTTAATATATGTTAATGATAATTATTTAGAAGAAATTAGGGTGAGATTTAGATCTATATATATAGGGATCTAAAGAAAGAAAAAAAGAGAGAGATTTTAGAAGAGAAGGGAAAAAACCATGAGAGCTTCAAATAAAAGACGATGATAAATCAATGGCTATGACCAAAGCATCGACTCCAAGATTGTAATCTACTATAATTTCAAGCTATGTAAACAAAAAGTTATTTATGAATAAAATATCTCTTCAAACGCTGATCCGCAAAACTATTCTATTACGAACCGATTAAAATTTGCCTAAACAATTATAAAATAATTATAAATTTTAATATTTTTTTTTTCAGATGAAAAGATAATCATAAGAAAATTATACATATATTTTTCATATAATTTGATTAGTAATTCTTAAAAAAAAGAATTACATAATTAAAGAAATAATACTATTCCTAAAATAAAAAGGAATTATAAATACTCACCTCTATATAATCGAATATATGATCTCATATTTTTGTTACCAAACAAAATAATTTTTTTAAAACATTATTATTGATTCGACTTCAATCTATTGATAAATATTTTTTTTATTATGATTATAGTTTTTGGGTGTGTAGAAACATATGAATCGATGCATGAAGATTTGAGTGATATTTTAACTAATTGGTTTAGAAGCTGTTATTTTATTATAAGGTAAATTTTGATCAAAACCTAATTATTTAGGTATTAGTATATATGTTTCAATTATTGGTGTCAAATTATTTTGTTAATGTTCTATAGGTAGATATCATATGAATAATTTTATTGAATGAAGAGGTGAACTTATTTTGTAACGTATAATATTTTTGCTTTTGGTTTGATGATTTTTGGTTAGTGTACTAATGGTTTTCGGGTGCAATGATTTAAAAACGCTTGATATGAATATCATGTGATCATGTAAGTTTTAATCTAAATGTGATATTTTTCGTATAGTTCTACATGTTTTGATAAGATACGAATTCTTTGGTCAATGTTTAATATGTTGATGTGTAAAATTTTTTTTTTACCAATAAATATGTAAAACTTTAAAATAGGATTAATTTGGTCGGATGAAGAAGTAAAACGATTTTTCAATTTTTCAGTTTTATAACAAAAAAGATACAAATATACCCAAAAAAAATATATATATATATACTTAACCCAAAAAAGAAGAATTCGAGAAACCACGCTTCCTTGTATATTCTTCTCCGTTAAAAGAGAAACCTCTCTCTCACTCTCATTTGCTTTTTCACTTGCCGACGAAGAAAACAACATCATGAATCAAGATTCCGATCATCCTCAGCTTCCCAACATCAAGATCCATCACCCTCCTTCTCCACATCACTCCTCTTCAAGTTCAACTCTCTCCTTCCCCTCAACTCCAAGTCCAACCGCCGGAGCTCGTCGTAAAATCGGAGTCGTCTTTGATCTCTCTGAAGAAAGTTCTTCCGCCGTTCGTTGGGCTGTAGATCACTACCTCCTTCCCGGAGACGACGTTGTTCTTCTCCACGTTTCTCCAACCTCCGTCCTCTACGGTTCTGATTGGGGAGCTCTCCCTCTCGAAACTCAACCTTCTTTTGAAGATCCAGACGCTCAGTCTCAGGAATCTCAATCGAGTCAGGAGGATTTTGATGATTTTACATCATCTAAAGTTGAGGATCTCGCAAAACCGTTGGAGGAATTAGGGTTTCCGTATAAGATCCATATAGTTAAAGATCATGAAGTGCCGGAGAGATTATCTCTTGAGATTGAGAGGCTTGGTCTTAGTCATGTCATTTTGGGAAGTAGAAAACTTGATGATCACTATGTTCATCTCTGTGATTCTTCCGTTGTTTTTGTTAGATATCCGATCCTGGTTTTCGTGACGATGATGATGATACTGTCAAGTCTGGTGGAGATAATAGTAGGTTTATTGTCCGTCTATCAGATCTTGAGATAGATGTTGGAGATGCTGATGAATATGCTGATGAAGATGCCGATGAAGATGATGATGAAGATGATGATGAAGATAATGATATATGAAGATGATGATGAAGATGTTGCTGCTGCTTCTGCTCATGATGAACACATCAAAGGTTAGGATCAAATAATCTCTCTCTGTATGTGATTGATGAGATGCTTTTGTTGTTTGTTTTCATGGATATCTCCATTGATATTGTGTTATTGTGTTTTTTGCTCTGATCCAAACTAGGAAAGGTTACTATAACGGGATGTTTACAGAGAAAAAAACTAGAAATGCATGGGGACTCGTAGAAAGAAATTGGTTGCATAACATGCAGAAAAAAGTTAGTCTGAGTCATGTTTAGATATTAAATCTAGCTGAGATGTAGCATTATCTTCTTACTTTTCTGACATAAAAGTTCTGATTAAAACTTGTCAAATAAAGATACTGAGTTCAGTAGATTTCTTCTTCAGTTAAGACAATCATTGGTGTTATCCTAAAACATTTTTGCATAACTTTATGTTTTAAGATTGGAGCTACCCAGTGTATTTGAGGAATCTGAATGTATAATATGATAAGGTGAAAATCTGAGGGATAGATTTGTTGTCTTCACTATACTGCATTACGAACAGCAGCACTTAATCTGCTTGGTTAATTAAGTAATTCCTCTGTGTATCTTCAAATCTTGAGCTTGAAATAAGTTTTGTGAATAAAGGGATATTCCGGTAAATGCAAGTAAATATATATAGTTTCACAATATAAGACCCAATGACAATGTATTTTTCTTTATTTTCCTGTGTTTGTACCACAGATGAGTGAATGCTTCTTGGGATCTCATCAGGTTCGCCCTCTTCGCATCACCTAGGTAATATAAAACTCCGAATCAACCATCTTTTGAAGCTTTTTATCGTCTACATTTCTCATGATTATTTTTTCTTGTTTTTTGAATTGAAAAGGTACATAATCAAGGAGAGGGTGTTAGCGGAATGTTCGGAGGAGTGTTTGAGTGTGTGGTCTATCTTTAGCTATAACGATGATGAATTTCTTTGGGTTATGTAATGGTTTCTGCATTAAACATGAATGAGTTTCTATATATGATTACTGAACCCTTTGGGTTATGTAATAATGGTTTCTGTTGTGTGAGAGTGAATGTTAAGTCTGTTTAGATTTGATCTGCTTTTTCTAGTTAATGTAGTTTGACTTCCTGGATTTTAGATAAATCTAAGGATAGAAGTTTTGACTCAAAGATGGGTTTCTCAAAAACTATGAAATTAAACAAAATGAAACAACCAAAGAAACAAAACTGTTTGGTAATTTTGTAAAACTTGTTTGGTTCTTAGGTACAATATCTTTTGCAAGTCTAGAGTGGACGTCATTTTTGCACCCAAAAAAAAAAAATTGTTGAATGTCATCGTATCCATAAGTCTTTCTCCGAGTCATCCCTAATATAATATCTAAATGAAACTTATCTTAATTATACATAACAATAACTTTAAAGTAAAAATCTTCTAGTTCTGATACCATGGTTCTTATAACACTATTTGAAGCCGGCTTAAATGATCGGTCTTTGACTGGAGATGCAATGAGAACCACATGTTTTCATTAAATTAAATATAGTTGAAAAAAAATAACTTGGTCGACCGATGCTCGCCGTCCACTTCTATAACTTACCATGAATACAGTTTTTTCCTTTAAAATGTTAAATGGTGTGATATTATTTTCTTTTATAATTTTTAGTACGATAAGCGATACCAAACACTTGGATCATGAGAGAGCATCATCTGTTTTGGAGTTTTAAACACATTTTATTGACAAAGACACGATAGGTTCCAAAGCTCTTGTGGAATAAAATAAAAACATTAAAGGAGGACCCAATGGAAATAATATCTTCTTCTTCTTTATTTTTTTCTTGTTGTTGTGTAGTCTTCAGTCTTCACAGCTTTTTTGTTTCTTCTTTTTAGTGGTCGCAGTTACAAAGGTAACGACCTTCATACGTTATGTACTCGCCATCTCTTTGCCAATCAACATTACAGATTCGAAGGAAAATATAAAATGACAATTCTTTAAATTTGCTTAAACAATTTTTGGTTTTTCTATGTAACTATATGATTATAGGCAACATAATAGCTTAAACAAAAAAAGAATAAACATAATCATAGGTAATAATACAAAGCTTAAACAGCTAAGAAAAAGCTTCAAACGAATACATAAAAGCTTAAACTAACTCAACTCACTAAATCAAGAATTGTTAGTAATGAACGGTGAGGATTAATCTAATCGACCAACGAAACAAATATCAACGACTGAAATCTCTCTCTACTTTTTGTTGGCGATTTCAAAAAATCAAAGAAAGACGATGTATCACAACCGTTGGATTTCCTTCCTCCGTGCGATTGAGTTCATCATAACCGTTGATCCTGACGAAGCTTCGTCTTTCGATAATCGTTTCAAAGGTCTGGACTCATTCTCCTCCTGCATTTCAAAACAAAAAAAACAATGAATTCGAGTTTTACTTAAAATCAAAATCACAGATCGTTTCAAGATAAAAGATTCATACATGAGAGCAGTTAAGATCCAAATCCCGTCTCGTCCTCTTCGCCATCAGATCTCCGCCGCTGCTAACCGAAGACGACGAACTCACCACCGGTGGTTGTTGTTGAACTACCGCCGTCGCATCCAAAGGCACAACCTGATTCTCCGCTTCTTCTTCTTCATCATCATCATCATCGTTATACGATTCAGCAACACCATCGTCATCTCTACTTAACCGATCACAATCGATCTCTTGGCTCAGATTCTGATTCCTCCTCCCGGCGACGGAGCTCTTCTTACGAAGAGCACAAGACTCACATATAGAAACAGTTGGGCCGAGACGAAGCCCAGAGGCTTTCCAAGGCGTGTGAGACTGACACGCGCTACAAAGAAGGCAGCGCGTGTGTTTAGCCACCAAGAAATTAGCTCCGTGAACTTTTCCGTCACAGTTCCAACATAAACTCGCTTGATCTGACTCACAATACATTCTCGCTACTCCATTACTACATAGCTCACACTTCTTCTTCCCCATCTCCTCACTCTCTAGATAATAATACTATCCACAACTTCTCTCTCTCTCTCTATCTCTATATATATATATAGATCAATGTTCTTGGTAAAGGTCTTTGCTTCTCTCTCTCTTCTCTCGTTTCTTTCTGCGGACACAAAATAAAGGGAAAGCAAAATCGAGAATTTCGTGGCGAGTTTTATGTGATTTAATTCTTTTTAAAGGGTATTACCGTCTTTTCTTTTATCATTAACGATTTTTCACGTATTTTAACAGCCAATGCAAATGGTAATTTTTAGTATTTAAAATAAGGTTAAGGATTCGTTCAAACTTTATGGTGGAAAATTTGTGGATAATTATTGTAGTATTAGTTCTAGAATGGTTTTTTGAAAATTATTAAGGTTTCTCTGCGGCTGAGCATTATTTTCGAATTCTTAAATTTAGGAGAGATGAATGATAATACTAATAAATAATAATTTAAAAAGAAATGAGTTGTTTTTTATTTTATTTACTTGGTCCTTAAACCACGTACTGGGACGAGGCTTCCCTATGGGTGATATCCTACGTGTCGATATATGATTCGGTTTAAAACAGATATTTATGCGGGTAGATTTTTTAGTCGATGACGTGGCGAGATATCAGCCTCGTATGGACGAAGAGCGAGATTCTGAGTTATCCTACGTGGACGAATCAGGTTCTCTAAAAGCCTTGAAGCCACGTGATCCCACCTGGGATTTGTCTGGTCCTCAATACACGTCTAATGGGGTCCACTCTTTTTTAAAAAACGTTTTTTTCAATATTCCTCTCTCCCCCAGGTCCAAGCATTTGTATGAATAATAATAAGTAAGGTTTTTCGATTTGTTTTGAAATCAAGTAAATTTAATATCATTTATTACTACCGTTGGTGGTACGGTATGATGGTAATAATAATGATTTAAAATGCGTTTGGGTATCAAAATCAGTCACTTTTATCGTTCCATATTTCCCAATATACCCGACTTGAATGTCTTTTTTCTACTATAATACAAAATCAAATTCCTACAACTAATTAAATAGTTGATGAAAAGAATGATATAAGTCACCAATTTAGATGAATGATATAAAGTGTTGGTATGTTAAATTGGTTAGGGAGATGCTGATTTAGCAGTGTCGGACTCGGTTTTGAGTTTGTTTTTAAATAAATTATTTATGTTTTTTGAAACGGGAAAATTCTCAAAAAAATCCCAAACTTTTTCATATTTGAAAGAAAAATACACGAACTTTTTCGACTTCCCGATTAATACCTCAACTAATAAAGTTATGTCGTTTAACACACCGTTTTTAAAAAAATTCTCTTTTCCAACCTACGCCATAACGTCCATCACGATTCACGACTATTGAAATATAACCTAATCTAATTAATTTTTGGACCAAAGTACTATAATTTTCTCTTTTAACTAATTCGTAAAATCTTCGTTATTCATAGTACCACCACCACCACGAAATATGTTTGTGTTGTGGATGTAACGTGTTCGGAGTAACGTCTTATCACGAAATCATGACCAAGACTTAAAAGATAGATGTATGAAAACAAATGTAATACGTAAATTATATATAAAAANAAAAAAAAAAAAAAAAAAAAAAAGTAAAGTTGGGCCTACGTAACATGCTTGAGAAAATGTTTTACGTGGCGAAGATTAGTGGTGTGATTCGTGTGAAGGGTGAAGTGTGAACACTGAATTGTGAAGAATCAAAGAAACACGAGATGTCTTCATTTCAGAGCCACATGCCTGAAAAGGAGATGATGAGTGGAGGTGTTCAGAGTTTTAGGGTTTTGTTTTTTACTTTTAAATGTGTGTGGATGAGAACTTTAGAACAACTTAGAAGAAGCTAAGCCTCGACTTCCATACACATCTCTCTCTCACGACTTACTCCTTATTTTCCTTGTTTCTTTTCCATTTATATTTTCCTTTAAATGTTGTATTTTAAGATTTATTAAATGAGATGTGAATGACGTTAAAAAAAAATTAAAAGAGATGTGAATGACACTAATAAAAATTGTTAGAGTATCCCTCCTCTTCAGGGTGAAGCAAATATGGATCAACCAATTGCAATAAATTAAAGTTTTAGTTTCTTTTTTTTTTTGTTGATAATATTTTTAAAGTTTTTTGAGTAGTCATATACTTTCTATCAAATTACTTTAATTACATATGATTTATTTATATACACTAAGATTTGTTTATTTTTATTTGTCCACTATGAAATTAAATTCAAGAGCTCGGATATTTTGATTAGTGATTCATCACGTGAATGGTTCCAATTTAGTTGGTCTAAGTAAGTTTAGTAAGTTTATAAACTAAAATGTATACATAACTGGATAACAACCTTCAACCGGCTGAAAACCAAAATAAACATATAACACCATCAGTTACTTGCTCTGTTTGGTTTGAACTATATTACATCTAGTTGATTTTGAATATTTTAACATCAAATGTTATTATATCAACTCAACCTTGAAGACATGCCTAACAAATTTCTTTGAAGCAAATTAATTTGGGCTTTTGTAACTCTTTTCTCTTTTTTTTTTTGTTACAGGCTTTTGTAACTCTTCAAAGCCCTCAAATAAAAAATGGTGGCAACGTTCATAAAAGGTGAGACACTTGAAAAGAAATCAAAAGCTATTGACAAGCCGACGGGAGATATGAATCATATGATTAAAAAGAAGGAAAAAAAGATATGGAAAACAACAAAAATGAGAAAAAAAATATAAAGAGATGGTTAAAACCAAAAATGAAAAAAAAATAACGAAAATATATTGGAGTATCTATGAAATTTAATTTTTAGATTTTATCAAACATTAATTATGTAACCTATTTTTCTGTATTCTTATTAACGGTGAGATTTTTTCTATTTAGTTTCAGATTTTACATTTTCCGTGTTTCCTTTTTCTAAAAATTACTATTTATTCACGTTAACAAAAGAATAAAAATCAAAACAAGGTTTAACACGTTTACAAGAGATATTTCCCCTCGTTGACAAAAAAAAAAAAAGAGATATTTCCCCTCACTCTACAAAATAAATCGAATTAGCTTCTAAATTAGGGTTCATCGAGTCGTACTTCTGCCAAAAAGAGGGTTTTAAATCCTTAGTGATGTCTACAAAAGCTACAACAATTCAATCAATCCACGAAATATCGATTGTTAAAGCGAGGAAATCAAATTAGGGTTTATCTGATTTCGAGAGATTCAGGGAGTTTTTTTTAATGGGTATCGTTGCTTCCAAGGGAGATAATAATACTCCATTGTTGAATCTGTGTAAAGAGAGAAAGGAATTGATCAGAGCAGCAAGAGATGCTCGGTATCACTTAGCGAGATCGCATCTTCTTTACTTTAAATCTCTTTTAGATTTCAGCAAAGCTCTTAATCAGTTTGTGCATAAAGATTTGATTGTGATTCCGTATTCAGATGATGATTCGTCTAGTAGCGATTTGATCTGTTCTGGATCTGATTCAGACTCAGATTCGGACTCGGATTCTGAGTGTTTTGTATGTGATCAGTCTCAAACAAATCCGTTGAGCAACAATGACGATCAGAATCCGCAAAAACCCGTGTGTGGAGATGGAACTTGCGGCTCAAGTAACAATGTTCAAGAGGGTATGGAGAAGTCAAGAGAAGGTTTAGGGTCCGAGGAGGAGAAAGTGTTTGTGAGTGGTCCAATTGAAGATGAGATGAAAGGTTCGCAAAACTTTTCTTCTACTGATCAGAACATGTTCATGGGTCATGATATATTCGGTTTGTATGATTTTGAGGATAAGACTCAGTGCTTTTTTACTGAAGTACCGGATCAGAGAGATGAGTTTGAGAGTGATGGATTGAGAGAAATTAGGGAGAGAGAAGGGATTCCTGATTTAGAATCTGAAAGTGATCATAATAATAGTCTTGTAAGGAAGAATCAGAAGAAGAAGAAGAAGGAGATTGTTAAAGAAGGCTCAAGAGTTGCAAGTGAAACTGATAAGAGAGATATTGAAGCAAACACTTGTAATGGTCAAGTTGCAGATGAGGATGATAATACTAATGAAACTTGCGTGCAAGAGACGGAAGAAACTCCAGAGATTGTTACTGAAGAAGCGAGAAGATCAGATGAGGAAGTTTGTGATGAAGCGTATGAGTCTTCTTCTTCTTGTTTTTCGGAATCATCTGGTTCGGGCTTGAGTGATCTAAGGAATGTAGTAGCAAAGATCAATCGTATATGCGAGGAAGCTGTGAGTAGTAGTGAAGTCTCTGAGTTGCTTGAAGTAAGCAGAGTTGTTCATCATCAACCTTTAGGATCTCAGTTCAAGGGTTTTGCTTCAAGGGTACTTGGTAGTTCCGGGATTTCGACTCGGGATTTGGCGTCAAAGCGCCGTTTTCGCTTAGATGATCTCCCTAGTTCACTCTCCATGACATTAGAGAAACTTTATATGTGGGAAAAGAAGCTTTACGAAGAAGTTACAGTAGAAGAAAAGCTTAGGGTTTCTTATGACAAAGCATACAAGATTTTGAAGAATCTTGATAACAAAGGATCAGAATCAAGCGAGATTTACGAGGCGGAAACTGTTGTTAAACTCCAGTTATCCAAGATTAATGTTGCAGTTAGAGCGGTTGAATCGATTTCGATGAGATTTCATAAGATAAGAGATGAAGAGCTTTTGTTTCAGGTGATTGATATCATCAATGGATTCAAAGGAATGTGGAGATTCTTGGCGAAATGTCACCATAAGCAGTTTCGAGCAATCGCGAAAAGCAAGTCTTGTGTTCACATTGTTGAAAAAGGATCGAGCTCGAGGAAAGAGACGCAGAAGGTTGAAGAACATATTAGAAGATACAGAGAATCTTTGAGAGGTTACATTGATGCACACAGAGGTTTCGTGAAGCTCTTAAACGAGTGGCTTAACCGAAACATCATGGATGACGACGATGAAACCGATATCGAGGCTCCTGAGATATTCAGGGTTTGTAGCGAGTGGATAAGAGAGATTGAGAAAGTGGATGAGAATAAAGTGTTGAGTGCTGTTGAAGAAATGAGATTAAGATTTCGAGGGTTAGGGTTTAAGCAAGTAGAGGAAGAGAAACAGAGGATGAGAACAGAGAGATTGTGTAAGGAGTTAGAAAAGAAGGCGAAGGAATTGGAGGAGATTTGGGGAACGGCGGTTGTTTTTCCGGCGAGTGATTCTGGTTCGACGGCGAACATGATGGTCGGACCGGAGTTGTTGTCTTTGAGAGAGAGTGTGACGCAAGAAAAAGAAAAGCATGAGAGAATGATAACAGAGTTAAACGACAACGTATCGATGAGTTTGCAAGAGTGTTTAGTTCCTGTCTTTGAATCCTTGGAGGATTTTTGTTTTGCTAATTTTAAGGCATATCAGAACATTAGAATCGTTCCGAGAGGAGCTTTATTATTGTGTCAATCATAGAAATATATTATATGTAAAGAAAACAAAATAATTAAAGAAGTTCATTTGTTGATTATTCATCAAATTTCGTATAAATATATTCATGATATGGACTATGAATGTTTGTGTAAGTTTTTCATATATTGGAGGAACTATAAGAATTTATGCTTCATTGCTTGCATCTGCTTAAAATCTCCTGTTATGAATCGTGAACCGGTTTATATGACAAGTCAAAGTCATTGTTATTTTTATAATCACTTAAATTAAGTGTTTGAAACATAACGTAAACTAGATAGCGACCCGCGGTTTCACCGCGGGGTAATTT
>OVAQ01000342.1:0-36140 GCA_900406345.1 Erysimum cheiri | reverse complement strand
GTGAGTTCTTCCCTTGAGCATGTTGGGATAGTGGCGGCGAGACATTTTTGGATATTGAACTCTTTTTGTAGATCTATAATTTGTAGCATAAATTGAAGTGACTAGCTATTTGTTAAATACCAAAATCTTATTAAGCTCAAGAGTTTCCTCAAACATGGAGTAATTGATAGTTCCATGAAAACAAAACATGATAGCTTTTTCTTTTATCACGAATAAGAAGAAACGTTAAAACTAATTAACGAGAAATATCCCTTTTTTTATTTATATATAATTCACGAAAAATATCTTATCGTTTCATTTAGTAATACATAAGACATTCAATCAATAAAAGCGAAATACAAAATAGATGAATGTACATGTAAATTTATTTTTTTACCATATGTAGATGCATGGCCACAACGAACAAGCTCTATGCATAGTTTTTCCCCACAGTAGAATCTCATACACACAGCAAATATGGTGATAATTCGTGTTTAATATCCAGGACACTTCACGCCCTTAAATGAGCAAAAACGATCCATCGTCATATCCTCGCCATTTGAATGGACATTGAACATCCCAATGCTTGATCCAGAATCAATGCATATATTTCCGCAAACTTCCTTACATGTTTCCACAGTTATCCTTGGATGTCTCATACAAAAGTTTGGGATGCATTGCCTTACGCAATTATCTACTGCCTTGTTCGAATGAGAGGTGTGTACCAAAAACATCATCATGAACGTAGCTACAATCATCAAGACGCTGCATATTTTCTTCGACATGTGTGCCATAGATGATGTGTGAACTCCGATTGATGTTAAGAATATTAGTCTTAATTGATTTGTATGTTGTGATAGAGTTGCAAAATCAGTAAGTAATTGATAGAAATGTTTAGTTGCTTAAATTTATATAGCAAGGTAGTTTTCTCTATTTTAGAAAATGGTTTTACTGTTTTGTAGTTGTTTTATTTTGTTCTATATTGTTTTAGTTTTGGGCCAGTAAGTGATTAATTATACCCAACTTCAACTATTTACTTTATTAGTTTAATCCTTTTTTTGTACGCGTTCGTGTTCAACAAATTATCATTACGATTATGAATCAACAAGGAGAAGTTATAATACCAAAAGACAATAAAAAATAACTTGTCGTCTTCTTCAAACAAAAAAAAAAAATAATAATTTAAGGGTTTCAACTAAAATAGGCTGAAATAGTGAAATTAGGACCCCTTAACGAAATTTAGAATTTAATTTTGAAATGGGCCCAAACTATTAGGTGTTTCAATTTGAAAGAGACAAAAAATGAGATATTCGTAACAGGCCGAACATAGGCCCATACACAATATTTTAAATTTTCCTTTCAAAACGACATTATGTCGGGAACAGAAAAACAAAAAAAAATGTATTATATACATCATGTGACAATTTTGTTTTACATAATTTCTAAATATTGTACCAACTTTAGAACATTTACATAACTTCAACTTTTAAATACTATAATTTTACGGTGCAATGTAGTCAATTTAGTTCTATTAAATGTTACTATTTATTAGACCATTTATTTTAAGCTACTAAAAAAAAAAGAAGGTAATTGATAAGAATGATGTGAACGACATTTGGTCAGGATAGGGATTGGCAACTACAAGCAGAGACAGCATGTGGAATTGTGGAAGATGAACGTCGATATCTCAATGTCATTTCGAAACAAATGTGTGTAGAACAAGACTTACAAGAGAAAAGGGACATATATCAATACATAGCGACATAGTGTGTGTACATATATTTCAAGCATAAGCTTACAAATCTTCATGCGTATTTATGAGAAACCTCCAACGCATAAACTTACAAACCTGTCATGTATGTACCCATCTTTTGTGTTTTTTTTTAAAAGAACTACTTTTATATAAATTTCCAGTGTTCTGGTTCGGATAACTTAAATGTTATTACTCTAGGCAACAGGACTTGTGGAAAACGTATAGATTTTTTTATAGTTTTCTGGCTATTACGAGATATTTTTGTTGAAATTTTGGATATCATAACAGTTAGTTAAATTTTAATTATCAATTAATATTTGGATTTTAAAAATACGAACAATAAATGGTTTAAAATTTGACTAACAAAAACTGATGATGTCGCTGAAAAAAGAAGAAGGAAAAAAGCCGTCAAATTTCCATGTGAAAATGTAGCTTTCTCTGAAATATAGGGGATGGAAAATTTAAAAAAGTGAAGATATCGAAGATGATTTTTCTTTCTTTTTTAACCAAGACCCCACGCACGTACGAGCCTTATCCACACGCTTTTTTGTCATTCTCTTTCTCACTTGCAGAAAATTCAGTTCACTAATAGATTTTCATTCTTTCATTCGCAATTGAACACGAAGGCTGAGCGCAACGTGAGAACGTGTTCATCTTGATTTTTTGTGTGTTGTCGTTTTCTCGTAACTTTACTAGAATTTGATCGAAGACCATTCTTCTTTCAATTTATTGTAAATTATATTTCAGTTGTCTATCGATGATTTAAAGTATTCGAATGTCCCACATCGGTTGGGATAAAAATCTTTGGGTAATATATAAGGATGTGGAAATTCGTAACTCATAAGGTAGCTTTTGGGATAAGTTAGGCCACATTCCTAATATAAAATTTGATCTTGTCGGATTTTTTTTTTTTAATAAATAAATAAATACATATTAATAAGTATACAACTCTTATGTGAAGTGATCTTGGTCTAGTGGCAAATGATAAGTCCACAGAAGACAGACACCATCACACCAAGGATCGAATACCCGATTCTACAATTTAATTGTAGAAATTAAGNGGGGGGGTTTGGGCTCAAAAGTTTACAAAAAAAAAAAAAAAAAAGTATACAACTCTTATAAAACCTTAAAACGTTAGAATTCTGAATTGAATCGTATCACAATCTTTTGGAATTTCATATTCCAAACCAAATCATCATTCACTACGTAGTCTAGTTTTATGTATACGTTAATAGAAACACACGAGAAATATGTCATTACGACCTTAAATGTAACATTGTATATGTTGGATATATATATAGTATTCGTCAATAAAACAGTGTTTACATACATGTTTCTTTAATAAGGATTTAAACCTATAGTGAACACTAGTACAGTATTTACATATACTTTTTATAACACTTTAATTAAAGGAATATCCCCGCAAGTTTAAAACCAGATTTTTTTTTATTGTGTTTGTTTCCAAACCGCCAAATTAATTCGTCTTCTTCCGAGTTAACTTCTTCTTTTGTAATATCTCACTGCATCATCATAAGGAAATTAGGTTAAATATATATTCATATATAGGTTATGATAACATTTTTGTATCATTTCGTTTTGGCCATATTGTTTTTGTATTATTTTGTCTATTTCTTTTGCAGGTACAGAAAATGGCAGAATAGTAGTGACCCAACTTCCCATGAGATTGATTGGAGGAGTATGGAAGCTTGAAAGCTAGTCAAAAAGCAGATTTGTTAGATTGGGAAATCCATAAAAGCGCTTATAATGTTTGTTATGTAATAACTTTAAACTTTTGACACTTACAATCCTGAAATTTGATCAATTTTTGGTAATAAGTCTAGTTGTTCCGGCAATTAGTGGGGGGGAATATAAAAGAATTATTTGTATGAGTAATGTTTAATCTTTCTTCAAAAACAATTTTCAAATGTTCAATATATTTTTCAAATTTCTATTATTTTTGCAACAACGTCAGCATGACAAAATAAAATATTTACTATATAATACAATAATTTGAGGATTTATTGTGTTAAGAATTTGAATTTCTTGTATAAAACATGTGAAAATTACTGGAACATTTATTTATATATTTGGATATATCATTTCAAATATTAGTGGCGATTGAACTTTCTTTTTGGGATAGTACCTTGTAATGAAAAGTGGTTCAAAATCAACCCAAATGTCAGGTCTCGCGTAAACCAGATAGTGAGCTTGTTCCTACTTAATTATTGCGACTTAAAAGGCTATTGGTTTACTTTTTGTTGTTGCTGTTGTGTAACTTATACCTTAAACTACAAGAAAAAAAAGAAAAAAATACAGTTTATGCGATTTACTATGCTTTTCCAGTATTTCGAGAATCAGCATATCCTAAACGTTTTCGCAACGTCAATTACTCGTTAATTTATTTTTCAGTTTTTGGAGTTGGTCGATCGGAGTCTACCAACCATTGAATCAATTGGTGATTTGAGAATCTAACCCATGGCTTGTAAAAAGGCTGCCTAAGTCCTAACACACTGACACCAGCCTGCCATAGCCTTTTGCCTCCTTTAAAAAAAAAATGAATTCGCCTTTCGTTTTCTTTTCTGATGTGATGCTTATTTGCCCATGATGATTCATTCCACGATCACTCACATTCAGAAATAAAATATTAAATGTTTATATCTATTTTTTTTTTATTAATCTGAAAAATTCTAGACCGAAATATATATTAATTTTTGGAATCCATAGAAATCAACATTTATTTGTCATTAAAAATGTACAAATGCCAAATTGTGAGATACAAAATATTCGAGAGGAATTGATTTCTAACCTACACTCACATAAAGACTTCATACTTTAAGGGAAAGCCACACTTGTCACATGCCATATTTGATGGCTTCAAACAAATTTTCTTTTCAAGTAGTAAAAATAATGAGATCACACAAACACACACGGAAAAAATACATATAATCTATAGAAGAACACTACTTAATAAATAATAATAGGGTTGGCCTAAGATAGCCATCACACCTTAACTAAGGAACAAAAAAACCCCAATTTACCAAATACAACTCAACATAACAAATTAAACAAACCCGAAGTAAAAGATTATTTTCGTCAAACAATTACAAAGAGATGTGATTTTTTTAATAAATTCTAACAAAAGAGGAAAGTAACTTATATATATTCGATCTTGAAAACCAAACCCCCTCAGGTGAAACCCTCTTTCTAGAAGGTCTTGAATGGCAAATTCGTATATGTTATGGCTTGTGAGGAGGGCATTGGTAGCATTTGGTAAAGAGACCAAACGTGTTAATCTGGCGAACAAAGTTGACCATACTTGCCCATCCTCCGAACCCGAACCCAACGACAAAAACCCAAACCACCACGAATATGTTTATGCAGTAAGTCCCCATCCATCCTCCCATGAATCTCGGTGGCCTCTCCACCGCATTCTATATTCACGATATGTCAAAACTAATAACAATTAGATATACCAAACTATCATTTTAACATTTCGTTACTTAAACTTCAAACTAATAAATTTTAGTAAATAATATACAATTTTTAAATATTTCTGTAAACTTATATGACAACATTTTTTGAAACAAAAATTATTGTAAATTTTGGAGGACGGAAAGAAATCTAACCTCTCTTGAAGGAGCGGGAGCAAAGGTAAGCATATGGGCTAATGCGGGGATGATGTAAACAGTGAAGCTAACTAAGAGAGATCCTACCGCGGAATTGATTGGTCCGAAAAAGGGGAAGATAATGGCTAAGAACCATATGGGTACAACCACAGGTAATCTAGCCATGGCTCTTTTAAACATGCTCTTCGTCTCATGCACACCTATCAGTTTTTCCCACACAAAATATAACGGTGTAGACGCGAATCCAAACGTTATAAACTGATGAATGAGCATGAGGATCACTGCAGTGTCTCTAAAACCGGACTTAGGTAGAAGAGAGAGCGCATTAGAATGAGTTAGTAATTGATCACCAAACGCCCAATAAACCGCAGATGCGGATGGTAGCGTCAGCGTTAATACATATATCGTTGCTAGTAGATATATTGCCTTGAACTTTTGCGGTTTCCACATAGCGTGCATTATCTCCCTATTAAAATTTTCGGTATATATTATTAATATAAAATTTTCAGCAATTTCTGTTTTTATGAAAACAGAAAAAATATCCTTACACGGTGACGGCGTGGCCACCGAAGGTGTAGAGAATGTTGGTGGCTCCGGTGAAGTAAAGCACCATTGTGGTTGGACCCGAATGTTTCACATCCTCAGCCTTTTTTATTAAAAAGAAGAAGGTTAATTAAAGTAGATAACTATAAACAGGACTATATATTAATTATACAAATCAACCAAGATTTTTTAAATCAAATGACCTGGCCGTGAAGGAGAGAAGCAATGGTGAGATACCAAGAAGTGTAAGTGGTCATAGCGAGTCCGAGAAATGACCAAATTCTATAATTGTGGAACGAAGGAATAAAAACAGTTGTTGCACAACACGCCCCAAATATGTATGTCCATGTCCTCTTGTCCAATTTGTCATTAATATAATATATATTGCTGCAAATCATTATTATATATTAATAAATGGAAGAAAAAAAAACATATAATAAAGGAAAAGAACATAAATTACGAATTTACCTAGCACAAGCAATGAGTTGGATAACGGATCCAAAGAGAAGAAAAGTGCAATTAAAGATGAGTCCAATGTTCCTCCAGTGTTTCCCCAACAATCCATCTAACACCTCAAACCACTTTTTTAAAAAACAAAAATGTACCAAAAAAGTTAAAATCCATTTATACCATTATAGGCATAACTAATCATAGCAATTAGAGGTTGGAGAGAACCTGAATAACGTGGTTACGGAAATCGAATTTTTCTCGTTCTTTACGAGTTCGATATTCGACGTAAAGAACACTAATGAGATAAGCAGTCCAACTTCCCATTAATCCGTAGAAGAGTTGAAACAAAATTCCCGACATCATCCCAAGTTGCGAGAACGAGTACGGTAGAGTCAACAGAACTTGTGCCACCTGCCATTTTTATTACAGTAGTTTAATTAAGAGACGATGATACATACATATATAATGAGATTGTTTGCATCTACCGTATCTATATGCATACCTGATTTGAAGCACAGCTAAACCAAGCATCGTAGACAGAACCTCCATGCCAGAAGAAATTCGAGAGTTTTGTTTTAGCTGAAGATTTATTGTTACTTGTGTTTTCTTCTTCTCTCTCCATTTCTAAGTAATTCCCTGCGACTACTGTCTCTATTTTCTCTGCCGCCATTTTTCACTTCTTCTCTCTCAGTTTCTTTAGCTTCTTTCTTCCACTCTTTAAATAGATTAATGAACACTTTATCTATTAATTTTACTTATTTTTATGGGTTCTTTTTTTTCTTTCTTTTTCTCTGAGGGCAATTATTGAGTAACGAGTGTCGGGGACGAGGCCTTTTTAGTCGCAGCTGAAGAGTTGTCATGCGGATATTGGTCTATGATTGGGTGGTGACGGAGTTATGTCACCTACTTGTGAGTGTTACTGTTTTCGGCGACCGTTGATTGTTTTTTAATGGGCTTGATTTTCTCTTTGGGCTTATGGGCCATATTTTTGGAGCACTACACGAGCGGGTAGGGCTACTTTGAAGTTGTTTAACTATATTTTGACCCCGATAATATGCAATAAAAAAAAGAAAGAGGGTGCACTAATTGTAGATTTTTAATTTAAATTTTAAAGTAAAGAAAGAGAGTAGTAGACTGTATATTGTTGATTGATAATAGAAGCGACGACAATGATGGTTTTATTTTTTTCCTAAAGAAAGGCTAAACTAGTATTATCATTAACAATTATTTAGATCATGATGATTGTAACAACTAGAACAATGAATAAAAACATATTGGCCCTTTTTTTGCGTCCTTTTTTGTGTAAGGATGACAGCGATCTATATGTATAATAATCAATACTAGTATATTTCTAAATTCTAAGTGTTGATGTTTTGTCCGATTATATTACATAGCTGTTAATTGGAAATTGAAATTACATAGATTTATGCCTTTGTCTACCACATATTGCACAATACACATCCAAGCGCTCGGTTTAAAGTAGTAAAAGTTAGTTAAAAGATAAAGAACTTGTAATTTGTGAGGTAATCGAGGTTTGGAGATGGATCCAATGGAAAGAATGATTGCTAATCAGGTGGGATTAGTGCTAAACATAATTACCACACGTGTCTAGCTGTCTTAGCAGCCTATTTAATCTCACTATTTCCCCTTTCTTTTTAATTTTCTCCTTTTTTAATCCCCTAACTTTTACAATGTATCGAATTATTAATGGGACGGAATCATCATTTTAGATCTTTATTGCTTTTTTAACCCGGCCAAAATGTATGGCAGCGGAAAGAAAACTGTACTAAAGTAGTGTCACCATTTTACAAAATATATAATATATCGCAATTTTTTTTATTTTTTTTGGTTGGTAATACATATTATATTTAAAATTTGCGTTTACTGTACCTATAAGTTATCTTGATATCTCTAATCCAACAAAAAACGAAAAAAAAGAAATGAATATTGTCGTCCCCAAATAGAGCAAAGATTTCAGATATCATTGATATTAATATTGAAAAAATGCAAGTGATTGATATTTTAACATCTTGAAATCAGGAATTAAATTCATACTGGTTCTTGAATACAAATGATTGCCATAACGACAAAAATTGTGAGATTTGTTGGAGTTTATTCGTCATCAAATCTGCTTACCAAAAAAGAAACACCAAGTTACGAAAAAGAGATTGACATATTTACTCAAACGCAAACTGCAAAAGTGGGCCGAAGAATGATTTATTTGAGTTTGAACTCAATGGGCCATATATATGACCCATTCGGCCTATTATATTCTTAGATGAATTGACACACACATAACATGGAAGGCTAAATAATCAGCATAACATACACAGAAAGATCAAGAGAATTATCCAAATATGCAAGAACAATAAAAGGAAATAACTAGACAGATAAAAAGCAACATATATATAGATACTTATAATAAATATTTTTTTATTAATATATACGTATATATGTCTATATTAATAAATAAAGGGCAATTCTCTAAAACACCATCATTTTTTGTTTTACGACAAAAAATACCACAAAACTAAAACTAAATTTTCAATTTTCATTCTTTAAACTCTAAAATTCAAACACCAAACCATACCTCCTAAATATTATACCCTAAATGTAAAATAATCAACCCAAACCAAAGATTTAAAATTATACATCATTGAACAATAATTTGGTATTTGTGGTATTTTTGGAAACAAAACCAAAATAATGGTATATAGATGAATTCCTCATAAATAAATATACATTTATGGTTTTTATCTGTCTAAATCTATTTCAATTATATATACATATGCATTTATTAGTATATCCTAACCTTTTTGGACTTTGATTACCTTAGTCAAGACCACACCCCAAAGAATACTTGCATGAAGCATCAGGAAAGGAATAACACTAACTCTTTCCCAAATTCCAAAACAAGGAACCTTATTTGAAAGTACAGATAGTGCTCAAACCGATTATTATAATTTGAGATATAGACTCTCTATGCAAGTTATTCTCTCTTCCTCCTTTAAAAATGGTAATCTCACTTCAACAATTCTTCGTAAACCGAACCATACTCAAAATAGGGACAACTTGATCGTTAAATCTTTTCCAGTAAAGATGCCAATTCGTTTCGGTTTGTCACCAAGGATCTTGTTACTCCTTCTCACGATATTATCAGGTAATTTATTCAAACATTATAGTATTTTTTCAAATGTCTCTCCCTATCATCCTTATACTGGTGCATTCACTGTGTAATACTGGGACCGAAACGTATATAATAGATATTTCGAAAATACTAAAGACTGGAAGAAGAAACTGAAACACTGTCAATTGCATGGAAAAAAAGTCAGCCAATAAATTAATAAAAAAATTGGTGATTAGAAATTCGTTTGAAATAAGAAAGCGGCCAATTAAGTTAAATGAATCTCTTAAATTTCAATTTTTTAAAACTAAATTATAGTATGACTCATCCCTACTAGGGTATGAATAATGATAAGACCTCTTGTACATTAATCCACAGGAACAAAATGGTCCGATTCAGCTCGAGTATTCACAATCGTGAACTCATGTGAACAAAAGATCTGGCCGGCGATAACCCCCGGAGAAAACTTCAACGGCGGAGGATTCGAGCTAAAACCTGGTCAATCCATCGTTTTTAATGCACCAGTAGGCTGGTCAGGCAGAATTTGGGGAAGAACCGGCTGCAAATTTGATTCAACCGGAACCGGAACCTGCGAAACCGGTTCATGCGGCTCAACTCTAAAATGCTCAGCCTCTGGAAAACCACCAGCTTCATTAGCCGAATTTACACTAGCCGCAACGGATTTCTACGACGTGAGCCTCGTTGACGGATTCAATCTCCCGATGGCGGTAACTCCAATGAACGGAAAAGGAAACTGCAGCGTCGCTGGTTGCGTTGCCGATCTGAGGCCACATTGTCCTTCGGAACTCGCCGTTAAGTCAAACGGAAAAGTGATATCGTGTAGGAGTGCTTGTGATGTGTTCGACAGAGATGAGTATTGTTGCAGAGGAGTTTATGGGAATCCAGTGGTGTGCCAACCAACATATTACTCTAAGATCTTTAAGCAAGCTTGTCCTACTGCTTATAGTTATGCTTATGACGATCCGACCAGTATTATGACTTGCGTGGCCGGTGATTACATCATCTCTTTCTGTTCTTCCAGGTATATATATTATTTTTCATAACTAATTTAGTAAAGGGACTTAAATAGTTTACTACTCATTTTCATGTCTTGGAAAAGCACTAAACACCTTAATTGTTTAATTAGCAATTTTGATTCTTAGCCCATTGGTTTGTGTCATTGTTTTGTTATAAACTTTGATTGGTGTTGTTTTGTATAGGAAGAAGCCGGTGTGCACGTACCATGATAACAAGCTGGGATGCAGCAATGGATTTAGGACGATGATAGGGAGATTCTGGCTTGTATTGATATTTTCTCTTGTTGTTTTTAGCTAAAATATTTGGTGTTTCGTAAATTTTAGATAAATAAGTTTTTTTTTTTTTTTTCTCTCGTGGAAAATTTCTCATTTGTTCATATTTTTAAAATTAGATTTCATGTGTTGATAAATGTAAATTTCAAAGTAAATTTAAGGTTTGATTTGAGTGTTAAAAAGAAAGACGAAGAAACTAACATGTAAATTTCAAAAAAAAAAAAAACTAACATGTAACTGCAATCCAAATGTCTCTCCTCTGGACTCCATGCGAAATTCCTAAAACCGCATGTCACAATAAAAAAATTTGTAATATTACAAATGGGCCTACAAATGGGCCTGAAGTGAAATCCAATTTAAGTTGGTATTTTATCTTTTTTTACACACACGACTCGAAACCCTCTTTTGGTGTCTGCGTCATTGAAACGCGAAGAAACGGAGAAATCGGAAAACGCCATTTTCGCCGTGCTAATCTGATCCCCTCCCTCGTCGGAAAAAATGGCCACTGGTGGAAAAGTCTCCTTCAAAGTCACTCTGACTTCGGATCCTAAGCTTCCTTTCAAAGTGTATGCGAATCCAGACCCTTTTTTATTCGATTCACGCGTTTGATTTGCCTGTGATTGAGTTTTGGGTTGTTTTTTTTCCGATCAGTTTCAGCGTACCAGAGGGAGCTCCTTTCACGGCGGTTCTGAAATTCGCAGCAGAGGAGTTCAAGGTTCCTCCACAAACCAGCGCCATCATCACTAATGGTAATTAAATCTTATAATTGAGATCAAGTTTCTCGAGTTCTCATTTAGCCATTTTCCCTCTTTATTTATTGTATGATGAATGGGACATATGCAGGAGATGAATTTGAAAACTAATTGTTAAAAACTGTGTTCCTTAGATGAAGGGATTGTAGGATTTTAGATGTTTGCGCATTCACAAGAACTCTCTAAGACCATTATAGATTTTCTGTGCATGTAACTCTTTCCCTCAGCTTCTCTGTGTCTACATTGTTTATAGAAGAACTGAAAACTTCATGCATTCTTGTGGGAGAAGATCTAGAAAGGATTAGTTTGAACACAAATTACTCATCAGACTTTTTAAAAATATATGTTCCTTTGAGCAATGGATGATGATCCTATGTATTTCATTAGTTTCATTTTCATATGTTTGTCACAAAAATTCGCTTAGACATGATTCAGCTTTTCTCTGGGGTTACAAAGCTTAAAAATTAACCCTTTCTTGTGCCGGAAGATCTTAGAAGAGATTATCTTGAATAGCCTTCACCCAACCTATCTTTGACTTTAGGGTTGTGGTTTCGTTAATCGTCAATAATTAACGTTTCTGATGTGATGCGTCTGTATTCATGTGTGCAGATGGGATCGGGATCAATCCCCAACAGAGCGCAGGTACTACATATTCCTAAAATTTGACTTGGTTGATTGCTTTAATTATTCTAGCTTTTATCCCACCTGCAATTTCTAGATTTTTTTTTTTTGCATGGTTTGATTGCAATATCCTTAATTTGTTAGAAGAGTTTGCATTTTTCGTCTTACTCTTCTCCAGTAACTTGTAAACTTAATATTGTCAGTCTCTAAGCGAAGTCGTCCATAGGAGACCCGATTACAACCTTTTGGATTATTTCTGCATATGCGGGGTTTACTGTAAAATTTCAACCGTCGTGTTAATGGGTGTTTGCATTTTAAAAGTTCATAGCTCAACAACTAAACATATTTGTGATCTACAAATAGAAAATCAAGTTTCTCGAGCTATGATTATGTTTTTGTCACCTGTTTTTCTCGAATTTTAATAATGAATGTGGTATCATGAATAATGTCAGGAAACGTGTTCCTGAAGCATGGGTCTGAGCTAAGACTGATCCCGCGCGATAGAGTTGGAGCTGCATTTTTTTGATGGATCCATGAATGTTGTAAGCAATGAGTAATCCATACCTTTAAAAGAATAAAAAACTACATATTGAAATGGTTACTGTACAACTTTTCCTATTTGAATAAAATATGTGATGCTCACATCCTTTTAGGGGGGATAAGGGAGCATCTCTATGAATGTAAACTTCAATGTGTATGATGAGTCTCTCGTTTGGGTTGCGATTGTGTATTCTTGTCAAATATTTACATGCTGTCCAAGTATTTCTCGAGCAATCTCCTCGATCAATGTTCGGCATAATATTAATCTTCTAACTATCGATTTAGCTCATTTGTTAAATTTTGGAGCTTTTACAAAAAGTAATACACAATCGCCATATACACATCCTACACATTCATCTCACCTATATAAGTATCTTTTACCAGCTGTCATATGTCCACACATACATACGTCAAAACACATAAAATTTATAAGCATTCGTCACACAAACTTAGACTTCTCTGTTAATATATGTAACATTCTCTCTCCATCATGACTCTCACCTTCAAAGGATATGAACGTGACGGGGTAGATCACTTTTCCATTCAATCCCATTTGAGTTTTTGTGTTGTCCATAAACATCTGCAAAATCAGATAAATAATCCATTACAACCCCTCTCTGAACTTCAGGAAATTATGTACAAATTAATCATGCGATATCATAGTAATCCACAAATCAAATACACATGTGTGCCGACTGCCGAAACTAAAAAGTAAATACATTGCGGACTTGTATAACACCCATTCTTAAAATATTAAGATCATAAAATAAGGAATGTTTTTTTAGGAAGAAGAAACAGATCATGATTAAAATGGATACTCAACGCGACAAATTCATACAATAAAAATGTTAAGTTTTTTTCGAAGACTTACACATCACCTTTTTGGACACTTCTCAACTCTTCCCATGCATCATTAAAATTATTATTCAATCAAATACAGTTAAAATCTTTGTATTAAGTATTAAATTAAATGTTAAATTTTATATAGTGCGAAAACGGATTGAGCTAATAACATTTCTAATGGACAAAAAAAAATCCTAAAGACCGAATGTTAAATTTGGTTAGTTTTCATAAAACTGATCAACCTTCATTTCGCTGCACAGGAGAGAGACAAAGTATCAACATGGCAGTAGCTGATCTAGATATAGAACGTGTGTAATTATCGCAAGCAAGAAAAGTAAAAAAATGAAAACACAATTGTTAAACAGAGAATTCCTCAAAAGTTTATCAATTTGTAAGAAACTGAGAATCGCGAACGGAAAAACAAAAGAGATGGGAACAGATCATACAATGTTCGGTTTGTAAAGCAGAGTAGGCGCTTGGTTTTCTGAAACGGGATTTTCAGATTCTCCGGAAAAAAAATAACTGCAAAAGAGACCAAAGCGATTATTCAATGGCTGAAACTAAGAAACATTAAGATCAACAGAAATTTTCTTAATTCAGTGATGTGTTTACCTGATGATTCGATCAGAGAATGGTCGTGGCTTATGACATAAGTAGATCGGAGTGAGTCGTGGCCGACATGGTTGACAATAATGTCTCTCTCTGTCACTCTTTTTTAAGGTCTGCACAGAAGAATATTGAAATTGTAAAAGAGGAGGAAGAGATGTTTTGCTGTTATGGTAATTGATAGGGTTTAAGGGAGTATTTATAGAGGGTTCGTTCACCAACGGTAATATTCTTAACTTTCTTACCATGTATCTACAACGTTCCACTGTCCTCTCAAGGATTTGACAATTAGCCGTTAGATTCTCTTAGTATTTACTGATTTATCATTAAAACCATTTCTTTCCTTCTTTTTGAAAAACCTAATTAAACCAAGCCAAGAAATACCAGTTCTCTCTCGGTAAATACACATTACTAGGCCAACTATGGGCCAATAGCTCACTTATCTCTTTAACAAGCGAAGGCCCAATGGACCTTAAGTTTAATTGAATTTTAAGAGAGAAGGAGAAGCGGCAATAAGGGAGTTCGAATCTCAAACATTCTCTGGTNTGGTTTTTTTTTTTTTTTTTTTGTGTTATTTTCTCCTTTTCCTCCGAGAATTTCAAACAATATATACTCTGGAGATTTCTACTTCGACGGCGATGGCGAAAATTGGAGCGTTGGACTTGATTACCACCAGAAATTGAAGATTTGAATTCTGCTGCTGCGTCTCTGTGGTTCGAAAAGTCTACGCTTGTAGCCAAATCGGAGATGCAGTTGAGATCCAGCCATGGACAGGGAGGCTAACCTTCCGGTCCAACCGGATAAACCTCCGAAGAGTCTGGTCCGTCCCATCTTAAACCAGGATACATCGTCTTCTTCTTCCTCCTCCTCGCCCGAACTTCTACGGCAAGTGCAAGCCGCTTTCAAACGCCATCGCCCACTCAGTACTCTCTCTACCTCTCTCTCTCTTTCTCGTCTGTTAAGAGAAATCTCTATCTTTGGCAGTTTAATTTGACTAATTTAGGGTTTCTTTGGGTTTAGCATTTCTCTCATCTCGCTTGACACCTTTGAATTTAGGGCTTTTTGGGAAAGTTAAGTTCCGTCTAGTGTGTCTAAAGGTTAAGTTATGTTGTCCCCGAAAATCTCTAGGTTACTGAGTCTGTGGATTTGTGGTTTGGGTGACATGATATGCTAGTTAAACCTTTTGATTGTGGAGATTAACTCACGATTTTGAGGATACACATTTTTCTTATTATAGCTGTTTTTTGGTACCTTAAACTCTTTCACTTGAGTGAGTTGCAATGGATCTCTTATAGCTTTCGTTTCTAGGTAAAATGCAGACGACTACTATCGGGCCTCGGCGAAGTGTTGCTCCACAACGACAAGCTTCAAGAAGTTCACGTTTGTTAACAGGTTTTGCAGCTGAAGGGCAGAGATCTCAGGATGTTGTTTCGCTGAGTCAGTCTCTTGCTGCCAATACTTTGACACAGGATACAAGAAACTTAGCAACTTCTGTTGCTGGAGATTCTATAGAGAATGCGTCCATTACGCCACCTTCAGTTTCAGGAACTATTAATAATATGTTTGGTGAGAATTTCAACCCCTTAGGCAGACAGATGGATTTTGGAAAGTCTGCTGTTGCTAGTTTAGAAAGTGATCTGGATAGGAACGAAAATGTCCAGAGAAAGTTTCAGTCTCTCACTGGCAGCACCCTCACATCTCAAGGTAAAGCCCTCGCCTTTCGTTTGGGTATCCCGACTTAGTTTGTTTTGCTTTTGTAATACTGGAAAATTGTCTAACAGCTGAATCAGGGATATCTTAAATAATACTCCGCACTTTTTGCATTGTTACGGTTGGTTTGTTGAGCTAGTAATCTTACTTGGATTCTTTTCCTCACAGATATGGAATGGGATGCAGCAAATCAGGCTGAAGCATCAAATTTTGGTGCTCGTACTGGATCAAGACATCAGAATCTCCAGTCTCTTGATCCTGAGATCAGTTTGAAATCTGAATACAAGGTTTCATCTTCATTGGCAAAAATCCAGGGTCAGATGGGAGAATTTCGCAACTTCTTGAACCAACCTAAATCTCAATGTTCTGCCATGGGGTCATCATGTGCCACAACTACGCTAATCCATTCGTCTTCAGCTCCTATGTTAAATGCTACTACCCATGTCTCTCGTTCTTATGTTGAGGCTGATTCGAGTGCAAACCTGCATGCTGTTCATATTCAAGGGAACTTGCCTTCTTGTCATCCTTCTTCTAAGGACAGCAACATACTACATGCCGGTAAGGATGCCCCTGCATCTGAGATATCAGCCTCAACTAATGATCCAGAAGTTACAGTCAAAGAGACAGATAAGTCCAAGCAGCAACAGTGCACTACAGAACTTGGAGCTCCAGTAGGATCTTCCAGTCATGGGAGTGACGGACAATCGAATGCTCGTCTACACGATGAGTTGCTTACCAGTGTTAGCTCACAGCCACAAAAATCAGATAAACATGAAAAGGTTGCTAGTAGCAAAGGGCCATCAGCGCCTCGTAAAAGGAATTATGATCCAGACTTGTTCTTTAAAGTCAATGGGAAGCTCTATCAAAGGCTTGGCAAGATAGGAAGTGGAGGAAGCAGTGAAGTCCACAAGGTTATTTCTTCAGATTGTACCATATATGCGCTAAAAAAAATCAAGCTCAAGGGTCGTGATTATGCAACAGCATATGGATTTTGCCAGGAGATTGGATATCTAAAGAAGCTGAAAGGGAAAACCAACATCATTCAGCTAATAGACTACGAGGTACTTCCTTTTAGTTCATGTTCTGAATCTGACCCATGGGGAAGTTATATTCTCGTTTAGTTTCTAAGTGCATGGTTGACAATTTCTATATCAACTACTACACAAATTCTCTTACGCAATTAGGTCACGGACAAGACTTTGCTCCAGGAGGTTTTGAATGGCACAATGAGTAACAAAGATGGAAGAGTTAAGGACGATGGATTTATATATATGGTACTAGAGTATGGAGAAATCGATCTGGCTCACATGTTGTCCCAAAAATGGAGGGAAATCGAAGGGTCTGACCGGACAATTGATGAAAATTGGCTTCGGTTCTACTGGCAGGTTCTTACACTATCCATCAAGTTATATTTGTGATGATACTAAACTATTTATTTTCTTTTGCATGGGAGCTCTTTCAGTTTGTTCTTTTAGCAAATATTATAGAAAAGTCTGTTTAATGTCACACAAGAGCCTTTTGCTCAAGCAGGCACTGATTCTCATATGAATTGAAAAATAATTGCAGCAAATACTTCAAGCTGTGAACACCATACATGAGGAACGCATTGTGCACTCTGATTTGAAACCCGCAAATTTCCTTCTTGTCAGAGGCTTTCTAAAGCTTATCGATTTTGGTATCGCTAAGGCCATTAATAGCGACACTACAAATATTCAACGAGATTCACAGGTAACATCCCTCCCATGTTTTTTTTGTTTTTCTCATCATCCTCCTCTTGAATATAAAGAGTTGTTTTGTATTTAGCTTACAAGTGCTGATATCAATGGGTGTATGTATTTATTGTAACAGGTAGGGACTTTGAGTTACATGTCACCAGAAGCATTCATGTGCAACGAAAGCGATGAGAATGGAAACACGATCAAATGTGGAAGACCATCAGATATTTGGTCACTTGGTTGCATCCTATACCAAATGGTGTATGGAAGAACACCTTTTGCAGATTATAAGACTTTTTGGGCAAAGTTCAAAGTCATAACCGATCCAAACCACGAGATTACTTACAATCAACTCTCAAACCCGTGGCTTATCGACCTAATGAAGAAATGTCTAGCTTGGGACCGAAACCAAAGATGGAGAATCCCTGAGCTTCTCCAACATCCTTTCTTAGCCCCGCCCATCCCGCCCGAGCCTCAAGTGAAAACCATTAAACTGCTCAATCTCATAGCTGAATCTTGCGGTAGTGATGACGATAAAGCCAATTCCATGATCTCTCAGCTTGAACAACTGCTTACAAATCCTGCTCCTCTTCCCAGAAATGATATGTTAGATTCAAGAGACCAAAATCAGCAACTTCTCTCTCGGATTTCAGAACTTTGTATTCAGCTCCAGGATCGGTTATGAGGTCTTGAAGGAGAAAAAAGTAAGCAGTAGTGATATGATTCTACGGCTTTTGGATCCTGTAAATTGGCAGTATATTAATTGTTAGATTTGGAAAGAAGACGTTTGCTTATAATGTCCTGTTTGATTTCTTGTAATGCAATGTAACAATTTGGGTGCTCGTATTTTTCACAGCTTAGCTGATGAAACCTTAAATAGTTCTCCTCTATTCGGCAATCACTCATCTTCAGCAATACACATCACTCCAAAACGACGTGTCATCATTACACTAAAGTTTAAACGACCTTCGTCTCACCAATGATACCATAAACGTCACCATTTCACCCTATATATTATAAACGGTGCCGTTTGTTAGTTCTTTTCATTGATTTTCTGAAATTAACTAGAAAGAGCACCTCAAGGAACCTTGCGTCCCACGCAACCCTCGCACTTTACAAATTCATTTCCCCTTATTTCTCTCTACTCTCTTCATACCTTTTTTTTCTCAGCCTCTCCTTTCACTCCTTTCAACCACCACTTTAATTCCCTAACCTAATTTCTCCGATTGTTCTCTAACGATGTCTTCTCCAATTGCCTCAAAATCAAACCCAACCACAGCTCGATCCGCTTCATTAAACATCCCTCATTCGTCTCGTACCAATCACGACCACGATCTCAGGTATAGTCTCTCCGCTGGTCCTCGTACGAACGATGATCGGCCTCCGTCAGGGAATGGTATCGCCGGAATTCTCTATAAATGGGTAAATTACGGTCAAGGGTGGAAACGGCGGTGGTTCGTTCTCCAGGACGGTGTTTTGTCGTATTACAGAATCCACGGTCCCGATAAAATCTCTCTCTCCGTCGAGATGGATCGGAGATCTAAATTAATCGGCGGCGAGTCTTTACGGTTCATTTGCCGCCATAGCAAACGCGGTGATGTTCATAGCCCTGGGAAACCTCTCGGCCAAATTCACCTCAAGGTTTCGATTTATTTCACAACGCCCCAGTATTTTTACATGAGTTTTAAATACACCGATACGTTTTAAAAATTATCAAATACACCCATAATTTTGGGTAAATTCACCTAAGCTTCGGTCTATTTAGGAATACCACCTGTAATTTACAATGCTTTCAACATTATCCCTAAACATTTAAAATTATCTAAGACACACCCATTATTGCATATGTGATTTGAGAGTTCACCAAATTCATAATAAGGTTTCGACGTCCATTATTTTTCAAAAATAATTTAAGTGTACTGCAAATATTTCGAATTTATCAAATACACAATCAATTTACAAATATTTCGAATTTATCAAATACACACTCAATTATCCAGGTCTCATCGGTCGGACAAAGCATATCAGACGGCAAGAGATTCACTGTATTCACAGGCACGAAAAGTCTTCATTTACGAGCAGCAACGAGTGAGGATCGAACGGCTTGGATCGAAGCATTGCAAGCCGTTAAAGAAACGTTTCCAAGAATGTCAAACGAAGAATTAATGGCATCGACGACTAATGTCTCAGTCTCGACCGATAAGCTAAGAGAGAGATTAATGAAAGAAGAGGTTAACGAGACAATTATCAGAGATTGCGAAGACATAATGAAGAACAATTTCGTTGCATTGCATGATGAGGTTATGACGCTCAAACAGTACCAACATCATCTCATAGATTCTCTCAGGAACGTTAATAACGCAACTAAGACGCACTAACCAAATTCTTTCATGAATTATCTCTAGCCCTTTGATTTGCTATAGTTTATGATCAAATTTCGACTTTTGTGAATAATAATAATGAAAAAATCCATGAGTTGATATGGGTTTTGTCTTCTATTGTTCTTAGATTTTCATATGTACTTTATTATGGGCCATTTTTGCGAAAGCCGGTGTCTCGTTTATGTTAAGCCTATAGGCCCAATTAGATTTTCTGTAATTTGTTTAGCTGTTAACGACTCAGCAATACTATATTACTATGCTAATACTCAAAGAAAAAATGGAAATAATAACTTGTAGATACAAACAAGATTTGATTCTCTTAATTGGATTTGTTTCTTTAATAGTAGTTATTATTAATATAAGAGATTACATTACAAATCATACAAACATAAATTTGATTCTTTTAATTGGATTTTTTTCCTTGTATAATGATTATTATTATTGTAATGTATAGAAAATATGAATGATTTCTTACAAAGTGTGAATCGGGGGGAGTTAAAATGACCACATGATTCAATCGTTTGAATGGGTCGGCTGGCACTATTTTGTGGTAGACTGGTAGTATATGAGTATGCACTAGCACTATGCAGGGTTACAACTTATAAATGTTATGATACAGTGACAATATCAATACAAATTATAAATGTTACAACTTACAAGTTCCGATATTGGTTTGATATTATATTGATGAGTCAATGTATATATGCTTATTCTATTTGTGGGGAATTTAAACTAATCTTTTACTATGTTNTTTTTTTTTTTTTTTTTTTTTTTTTTTGTCAACATTTGGGGTATAACTGGCCGGTCCATTAGACTAATTCCTACAAATTGTAGGGTCGGAGACTTGATCCCTGGTGTGATGGTGTCTGTCTTCAGTGGACTTATCATCTGTCACTAAATTACGGTCACTTCACAATATTTTACTATGTTGATATAAAGGTTTTTTATATGCTAATCTTACGAAGTCATTGAACGTTTTTAATAGAGATATATGTAATTATATAACGTAGTTGTTTAGNTAATATATCTAAAATCTAATGCATGAAAACGCTACGTAATTTTAAAAAAAAAAAAAAAAAAACGCTACGTAATGGACACGAAGTCACGACTATGCATTAAATATATTAAAATCTCGCTCTAATGTTTTTTTGAAATTAGTATTTAACAAAAACAAGATAACAAAAGATAAGCTTTAAACCAAAATAATAATAGAAACTAAAATCAAATTCAGTTAGGTTCATTTCTGCCAACGATGAAGACGTATGACTGTTTAATCTGATAATAAAGCATCCCTTTTCAGTTTTATGTTCTTTTATTTTAAATTTTCTTTTTCAAATAACTTTTTTCTATATCGAAAAATTAATGAAGCAGAAAAGTACGAAAGAAAAAACTAAAACTAGCATGGGATTTCCCTTTCAAGCTTACACGACAAAGAGACGTATTCGCAATTTTAAAACCCATTTATACGTAAGTCCAATAAATTGTATAATGATTTAATTTTTGATGTACGTATTGGAACTCCAACGTGGTAGTACATTCTAAAATTACAGGTAGACTTCTTTTTATATTCAACGAATTAACATTAGTACGTTACACATTCCTTTATTATTTGTAATTAAATAAAGCATTAACGACGTAGAACTATAATATAAGTAAGTAGTATTTAACTAGAAAACATTTTGTCCAAAAAAATATATAGTACTCCCTCTATTCCTAATAAATTGATGTTTTGAGTTTTAGTTTTGTTCCTAAAAGATTGATTTTCTAGGTTAAAAAGGTGAAATGATTTTTTTACTTTATGCTTTTTGACACATGTCATGTAAGTAATTGTCTAAATTTTATCTTTCCACTCATAAAGTAATTTTAAAGTAATTAAAAAATTAAAACATTATTATGTTTTAATATGTGTGAAAAATCTAGAACATCAATTTTTTAGGAACATAGGGAGTATATAACTAGAAAACAAAACATCTACTTTAAATTACTTATCGCAGTATCGCACGGGATTAACCACAAGACTTGTTGCGGTGCTGACATCAAATCAAAAATAGCATCTTGCACGTTGGAGCTAGTTACCTACAGATCAAAATAAATTGTCTGAAATTATGAATAAAATCGACGATAATTTGAATCTAAAATGTTTTTTTTTGGGTCAACTTTTAATTAATTAGTGGTAAGAAGGATGTGTTTGGTAAAACCTGGAGTGACAAGACGTTGGTGTAAGGCTTATTGAGGAATGGGCTTCTGATTCTCCACCAGAACAAAGGAAATATTGTTACATCAGTATCTGAGCTTTCTTTCCTCTATGACCATGCTTTAGTTGGCTAGTTGCATACGTCACCAACCCCTCATAAATATTTTTTTTTTTTTTTGGACAAAAATATTTATTTTAACATTAATAAAGTAAGATAATTTTTTCTCTATTCATATTGTGGTATGACCAAAAGTTAATAGTTTCTTCATGATGATATAATTGGTCTACGCGTCCACAACATATTCGTATGTAATTTTTTTTATTTGTTCTTAATAAATTGGGGACTAGTTTCCCGTCTTCCAACAAAAAAAAAAAATATTGTGGTAAATAACCAGGTTGAAATGTCAAAAGTACACTTCAGTTCCAACTCTTGGTTACACAAAAATGTTTCCAATTTTAACCATATAGTTGAACACTTTTTTTTTTTTGTCCCGAGACAAGTTTGTGTTTTTGGTTTTTTAATTCGTACCAATTTAGAGTGACACACAACACAAGTTTGCTTATTTTCACAGTTTTAATTTTATTAGATGCACACAAAATTATTGGATGAATTATCTCGACTCGTTATAAAATGAAATAGTTTGTTATATTTTGAATGTAAAGTTGTATACCAATACTATTAAACCTCTCGTTGAACTTGATAATGTGTGATGACTGATGACTAGCTTATCTTTGTTTTTGTAATCTAAAATTATATTTCAATGAAATTATTTGGCTCGTAGATAACAGCAGATTAATGTCAAAAAAGTGAGATTCACCTTGTGTTAAAAAAAAAAAAAAAAAGTGAGATTCACCTATGATCAAAATCAAGTCATTTCTTGTTTGCGTGAAAAAATATATATATATTTGTTTTTTGTGTGATTGGAATTGGGAAGATAGGACTTACGAGTCTTCTGCTTCGAGGAGTACGTAATAGGTCGGCGGACGGCTACCTGACTTATCCGGCCATACATCTTCTTTGTCTTTTCTCTTCTAGTTCTTTTCACATAATTTGTCATTAATATTTTCTTGGTTAACATAATTTGTCATGTCAAATTTTATAATGTTAGAATATAGCATTATCTTCTGTTTTTTTTTTTCTCTTTATTAGATTCTACAATGTTTTACAGTATGTTCATATTTCAGTTTGAGGTGTCTTTAAAACCATCTTCATCAACCCATTAAAATTCTCAAACACTAAATCTCGAAAAAAGCAATTTCTCAAACTCTAAATTATCAATCATGCGTCGAGACTCAAGACAGTCATATTATGCAATTTAGCAATGTGCATGCATACAGCATATATCATCCGTATTTCCATATAAATACAGGTATATCCACGTAAAAAGTCTTATAACACTTAACACTTTTTATATCTACAAATACATGTAAAATACTGATTTTAATTGGTATTGTTGATGTGTTAACATTGAAATTTAAATATAATAGGATGCAAATTATTGAATAAAAGCATAAAATTTTGTGTAAAAAACAACTTTTTTAATAATTGGATAATTCGAGTTTTGACTCGAGGTGGAGGATTCTATTACTCATAGTTAATTTTTTTCCTGTCGGACAAATCAAAACAGTTATTAGCAAATTCCTCACAAATTTTACGAGTTCAAATAATATTGACCGTCCCACGTGTGCAACAAGGCCGTTGCACGTGACTACTCAGAGAGAACGTAATCTTCGTAGGACCTTGACGCCAGCCGCCCCGAGACAGGTGGTTCGCTCTAGATTTTGATGACGTGGTTTTCATCCTGACCGGTAAAGTGTTCAACACGTGGCACCGTCTATGTCGTTGGATTTTTCGTAGACGACGGTATTAGGTGGGCCGTGACAGCCCAATGTTACAAAGGCGGTCCCATAAATGTGCCAACTCAGCTCGATCTTTCCAACTGTAAGAAAGAGCTGTGTGGCTTGACCTTCGCTTCCCTTACTCATTAATGACGCGTCATTAGATTTAATTTTGATTATTTATGTGCAATTAGAGTCATTTGTCTCTTCTCAGATCTGTCTCTGATTTCTTTTTCCCGAATCATGGCGAATCAAAATCTAATGCGATCAATTACTTTAATGAAATTCTTACAACGTCGCTTAGTCATGCGCTTATATTGATATAATATAAGTAATTTCCTGCATTATTAAGATGTGTATTATATCTCTCGAATTAAAAACACAATCATTTGAATCTAATAACCAATAACAAGCTCCATTGAACAATTAAATAAAAATAGCTCTATCTGACAACGTGATATCCCAATCTTATTTGATTATTGATTGGTGAGACCGATGCATTGTATACCATAAGGATCTTCAACGATCTTTTATTTATTTTGTATGCCTTTTAACGTCGAATAAATAACCTTTCGTTATGACTAAAATACAGATTAATTCCAAAAGTTATAAAAAAAGCAAAAAAAAAAAAGAAGAAGAAGAAGAAGTTAGCACCACAGTAAGTCACAAAACAAAAACGTTTTAACAGTACAGTAATCCTAGAAAATTTAGTTATCATTATCTCGTTTTCAAAACAATACTGTTGCATAATCATTACCTCGTGTTCTTCAATTTAGTGACAGCTTCGTATATGATTAGATCGATGCTAAATTAATCTAACCACAAGAGAAGAGAAGTCAATAACTTCCCATTAGATTATTCCAGTATTTGAGAGATTCAACTAGTAGCCTCGGGTAAAAAAAATAAGCTAGCGATGCTCTATTAACGTTCCTCTTCCAATATAAGACTATATATTTTGCACAGAAAGAAAGGATAGAGTATACATTTGTTATTAAAGAAACATAGTGTATACGTGTTATATGTTGTGTTATTGTGTATGTACATATATTAATCAACAATTAATTTACCAAAATGAATCAATAACGCTTCGACCGACGGACGTCATATAATAAAGCTACACATGAGAGCAAAATTAAAAAATCTCATCATGTGGTTACTCAACATTATCACCTGGTTCATTACTTTAATCCATTCGCCATGACGATTTGTTGATAATCGATCACAGTTATTTATAATTAATAAGGAAAGAGATAAACATAACTAATCATTTGGTCTTTTACGTGGGTATCATACAATGTAGGGCACGCCGGCACTTTTTTTTGTTTTTGTTGGTTATTAGTATAAATTATTTTGAAGATCTATATAGGCTCGAATGTCTCGAGCTTGTTAATTGTTTCGAGTAGGTTTTTTTGCTGATGAATTTTCCGTTGTCTAATTCACTGCTACTCCACTAAATAACGTTAGTGAATTTACCTTTATTTGAGCAATAACTACAGCTTAAACAAATTCACTGATGGAATTGAAGAACGGTTGGAGAAGCTTCTAACTGCAAACTTTATGAAACAAATTTTGTATTTAATTTTGTTTTAATGGAGATATTAAAAACAAAATTTCGTTAGTCATATTTATACAGACAAATAAATGTGTGTTGACGAGTGAACATGTATACATCAAATTTGCCGGATTCTTGTGTGAATGTGTTCACATGTGAACAATGAACACATGTGAACAATAGTAACCATTTTTTTTTTTTGTAACCAATCTTTATATTGTTAATGGTGGCTATGTCGCATTGCTAGATTTCATATGCTTTAATTTTCAAACGCAATTAATCTACTAGTCATTCATATTTTTCGTTATCATTTGTCAACAATATATTTTGCGGGTTGGAAATGAGATGAAAGACAGATATTATTTTTTGATCAAAAAAAAAAAAAAACTAATAGTAACCATTAGTTTTATATAATTTTGGGATGATAATGGTTATTTTGGGGCATTTTTTTCTTTACCGTTTATGTGCTCCAAATTCCTGAGCACGGCTCTGCATGTGAACAATGAACACATGTGAACAATAGTAACCATTTTTTTTTTTTGTAACCAATCTTTATATTGTTAACGGTGGCTATGTCACATTGCTAGATTTCATATGCTTTAATTTTCAAACGCAATTAATCTACTAGTCATTCATATTTTTCGTTGTCATTTGTCAACAATATATTTTGCGGGTTGGAAATGAGATGAAAGACAGATATTATTTTTTGATAAAAAAAAAAAAAAAAAAGACAGATAATATTTTTGATTATTTATGTAGTTGTTATAGAGTAAGTTTTCTTTTTAAATTGATTTTCCTTATATTTCCTTCACAAAATAAATTTAAATTATGAATAAACATTTCCAGCTGAAAAAATGAAAAAAGAAAGAGTAAAACAAGTGATTTTTTTCCATCTGTAATACAGTAAGTAAATAACCCGTAAGGAAATAAATTTCCCCAAACAGCTTTTCCTTTCTAATACTAGTGTTTTCCTCCTAATTACACTGCTTACATTTATATTTAATAGTACTAGAAAAGTACACATATGTTAAACCAGTCAGGTATATTAGTGGTTTTTAACGAATTTTTTGGAAGTTTTACCCATCTAAAAAGCGCGATATTTTGTTTTACTGCAAACGAAAATTTGAATTCTGTTATTCATAATCATATTATTGATAGTAGTATATGTTTAATATACTCGGTAATACTATAAGTCAATACATTGGTCATAACAATGTGATTTTTTTTCCTTTTCGGGCTGTTGGGCTTTTTTCCTGTCCACTTCCCGATGGTTACTGCAACTTTAGTTGAATTTTACTAATTTACCCTAACAATATTTAATTTTAAAGGTTTTTATTTATCTCTCTCTCTCTCTCTCTCTCTCTGTGTCTCTTTATCCTTTTTCTTTTGATGCTTCATTCTCCCTTTTCTTTTATTTTTCCTCTGTAGCGTTTTGTGGGAATCTCTCACCAACGTTAGGTTTCTTCTCAGATTTAGAAACTTTCTCAATCTCAAGATTTCCATTCGATTTCACTCCTTCCTTCACCTAATCTGCGAGAAGAAATCGAATGCCATTTCGAAGATCGAGTTGATTTTTTTTTTGGAGAAGAAATTGAAGAGTAGGGGAAGAAAGCTAGGGTTTATCTGATGAGTAGATGATGCGTGAACCGCTTGTTAGCGTAGAAGAAGAAGAAGAAGCTACTCAAGTTTTACTCGTCGAGAAGAAGAATGTTCTAGAAGAGGTGTGTAAGCGAGAGAAGCACGAAGAAACGGAAGAGAGACGGGACGATTTGTTGTTACTAGCTTTAACGCCGATGGTACGATCGAAATCTCAAGGAACCACGAGGCGCGTCACTCCCACGCCACCTCCTGTTGACGTGGAGAAACCGTTACCTAACGGAGATCTCTATATGGGAACGTTTTCCGGCGGCTTTCCCAACGGATCCGGTAAGTATTTGTGGAAGGATGGTTGTATGTACGAAGGCGAGTGGAAGCGTGGCAAAGCCAGTGGTAAAGGCAAGTTTTCATGGCCGAGTGGTGCGACTTACCAAGGAGAATTCAAATCTGGGAGGATGGAAGGATTTGGGACATTTGTTGGAGTTGATGGTGATACCTATCGTGGCTCTTGGGTTGCTGATCGGAAGCACGGTCATGGTCAGAAGAGATATGCAAACGGAGATTACTATGAAGGTACATGGCGGCGTAATCTACAGGACGGAAGGGGGAGATACGTTTGGATGAATGGGAATTTGTATACTGGAGAATGGAGAAATGGTGTGATTTGTGGTAAAGGTGTGCTTGCTTGGCCTAATGGAAATAAGTATGAAGGTCAATGGGAGAATGGTGTTCCTAAAGGAAGTGGTGTGTTTACTTGGGCTGATGGAACTTCTTGGATCGGTTCTTGGAATGAGACTAGTAATCTCATGAGGAGTTTCTTTGATGGGATTGAGAAGAATGAGTTGATTGTTGCCACGAGGAAGAGATCTTCTGTTGATAGTGGAGCTGGAAGCTTGAGTGGGGACAAGATTTTCCCCAGAATCTGTATATGGGAATCTGATGGGGAAGCTGGGGATATTACTTGTGACATCGTTGATAATGTAGAAGCTTCTGTGATCTACAGAGATAGGATTTCTATTGATCGTGATGGGTTTCGTCAGTTTAGAAAGAATCCGTGTTGTTTCAGCGGAGAGGCTAAGAAACCTGGAGAGACCATATCTAAAGGACATAAGAAATATGATTTGATGCTCAATTTGCAACATGGAATCAGGTAAATTCTTAGATTCTTCAGAATCCCAAGGACTATGTAGCCTACTATTAAATTTCTGGATCTGTGTTTTCTAACCAAAGTACAATTCATTAGGTATTCTGTCGGCAAACATGCTTCAGTTGTTCGAGACCTCAAACAGAGCGATTTCGACCCGAGTGAAAAGTTCTGGACAAGGTTCCCACCGGAGGGTTCTAAGACCACACCACCGCATCAGTCTGTGGATTTCCGCTGGAAGGACTATTGCCCTTTAGTGTTTAGGTATTCAATTTTTCGCAACTAAATGATCTTTATCTTTCCCAATGTGTTTGTGAGGTCTATTCTCAATCTTTGTTTGTAACGAAATTTGTTTCTTTTGGCCAATTCTTTGATAGACGCCTGAGGGAGCTTTTCACGGTGGATCCTGCCGACTACATGTTAGCTATCTGTGGGAATGATGCTCTTCGGGAACTGTCTTCACCTGGAAAGAGTGGAAGCTTTTTTTATTTAACTCAAGATGACAGATTTATGATTAAGACGGTGAAGAAATCAGAAGTCAAGGTTAGTCGTTGGCTCTTTTCTTGACTTCTTCTGTCTTCTATGAATCCCTTTGTATTTTTCTTTCTTTGCTTTCACTTTACATTCTTAATCATATAGTCCACTAACTGTGGTTAGTTAAAGAAATTTGACCTGAAGTTTTTGTTTTATTTTATCCAGGTGCTTCTACGAATGCTTCCAAGTTACTACAAACATGTCTGCCAGTATGAAAATACACTTGTGACTAGGTTCTACGGTGTGCATTGTATCAAGCCTGTTGGTGGCCAGAAGGTTTGTGTTGTTCATCTATATCTCACTTGTAACTCTTTGTTTCCAATGGACAATTTCCTAATGTTCTTTGCCATCTTACCAGACTAGGTTTATTGTCATGGGGAACTTGTTCTGCTCCGAATATAGAATCCAGAGACGGTTTGACCTTAAAGGGTCTTCCCATGGACGTTTCACCTCCAAACCTGAAGGGGAAATCGATGAGACCACTACTCTCAAGGACCTTGATCTCAATTTTGCTTTCCGTCTTCAGAGAAATTGGTACCAAGAGCTTATGATGTAAGTTGCCCAAATTCCTTCTACGGTTTTTTGCTTATGCTAGTTGGCTGTTTGAAACTCCAAAGACATTACTAAGTTGACTGGATTTCTTTTACCAGGCAAATAAAACGCGATTGTGAGTTCTTGGAAGCTGAGAGAATAATGGATTATAGCCTTTTGATTGGCGTTCATTTCCGTGATGACAACACAGGAGACAAAATGGGGCTTTCTCCATTCGTTTTGAGATCTGGTCAGTTAAACTTCTCATACTTCCTCAAGTCTTACACTGTTGATCGGATTTATTCTGATGATGTTCGTTCCATGTATTGTGCAGGTAAGATAGAATCATACCAAAACGAGAAATTCATGCGTGGGTGTCGCTTCCTAGAGGCCGAACTTCAAGACATGGACCGTATTTTAGCTGGCAGGTACGTGAAATAACTGTTCTTGCCAATCATTACCATGGGTTTAATCTCTAGCACAGGAAGTTGACCTAACAAAATCAGACCTTTTGCATTCATAGTCATTGGTAATTGCTGGGACAGAGTGGTTCAATTTCCGATTAAGAATATTGCATCTGAGAACTAAGCTACATTTCTCTAAGCATTATTGTATTAAAGAGTTGCTTCGCAATCTTGTGGGGGCTGTTCAGTTAAATAGAAAAAACACAATTATATTGTGGGGGCATACAGATCATGTGGTCCTTTTTTCTTTTCTTAAACCAGTTGTCATAGATCAACCAACTCTTTAAGCTTAGTTACAGATCAACATGTTTCTGAAATTTGATTGATTTTGCAGGAAACCATTGATTCGATTAGGCGCAAACATGCCTGCAAGAGCAGAACGAATGGCGAGAAGAAGTGACTTTGATCAATATTCCTCTGGAGGAACAAACTATTTATCCCACGGAGAGGTCTATGAAGTGGTTCTATATTTTGGAATCATTGACATTTTGCAAGATTACGACATAAGCAAGAAGATCGAGCATGCTTATAAGTCTCTACAAGCCGACCCGGCTTCGATCTCAGCCGTAGATCCCAAACTCTACTCAAGAAGGTTTAGAGATTTCATCAGCAGAATCTTCGTCGAAGACGGCTAATGAAGGTCTATAACTAATATTAGCCCCATCGTTGAAAAAACCAAAGCTCCTCGCTTTTTACCTTGAGTGGAGAGGCTAGAGATGCTGCGGCATGAGGGGCAAAAAGGTAATCTCAGAATGTCAAAGAAGCTCGAAGAAAGGAAGAAGTCATTTTGGAATTCTTTCATTTATAAATAGATTTGAGAATGGAAGTGATCAAACAAATTTTTGGGTGGGCGATTTTTTTAATTTTGGAGGGTGAGAGGAAGATATATGTGGATATAGATTTGTGAAGGAGAAGAAAAGTACATAGGTTTGGGAGATTTGGAAATGGGGAATAAGATAAGTGTACAAGTTTAATGAAAAGGATGGGTAGTTTATTTTTAATCCCATTTGCTCTAATTCCACATTATTTATTTGTTTTGGATTAATTTTGTGTTGGAAGAAGTATTTAAAATTTGTTTTAAATTGGGACAAAAGTAAAAGCTAAAGAAAGATTTATTAAAATCTTCAAAAAGAGGTCCCATATTCCCATGGGATCCCTCTCTTCTTCACCATCCTTTTCACATCTAAAGATACTTTACCAATTTTAATTCAAACTCTATTTCGTATCACATGTTTGTGGCTTACATAATTTGTATATGATACTATAAAACTTCTCAATTTGTACAAGGAAACTAGTCAGGCATTTGTGATGATACATGTTCATGTATGGAATAAAAATCGACCAATGACGTGCCTATACATAAATATATGAAAACGAAAAGACTATCGTATTATGCTGGATTTATAGACTTGATATGATGTTACTATGATTCATTTACATAAAGTACATGAATATATATATATACACTAATATGGTCAAAAGTAGAGAGAGGTTGGAAATGAGGTTGTGTTTTCATGAAAAGGAGAGAAAGCAAAGAGAGAAGACCACATGTCTTCTTTTATAATAACTCTGAATAAACATCTCACATTGCCCTTTCTTTTTCATATTTAACTACTGTTAATTTTATACTCCTAATTTTAGAGTATGGGTTTTGATGAGGACCTAAAATAATGTGTATGTTGACTATTTTTTCTATATATTTTTTTCTATATTTTCCGATCTAATCAGTAAACAAAACTAAATCACAATAACAAGAATTCAATCATAATTTCTCACCTCAACATATATCTTTCAATAAGGACTACTGGTCTTTTTGTAGTTTAAGTTTTTATTTGTTGATTGAATTAATAACACGCATTCATATCCTAATATTCATAGCTATTTTTCATTGAAGAGATTTTGTCTCTATAGACGAGTATACATTAACAAAATACTGTCTTTAAGAATAATTTTTTGTTAAAAGATTTACTGCTTATTGCTTAAGTATAATAAATGAAAATAGTCTTGTTATCAGTACAAATAAAAAAAAAAACTATCTACTTGGGAGTTGAGATTATAACAAAGGAAGATGAAATCTGACCACCAAGGGAGGGAGTGTTACAAAGTCAAATTACATAAACAAATAGTAGTAAAACATTTAAACAATACTTATAAAGTAATTATAGGATTCCGAGGAATTTATGAACAAATACGTGTCATTATGTGCCCATTTCTCTTCAGATCCTAGAGTCCAAATTCCCAAGAGGAACATTCTAATTTAAAAATATAATCATAAGAAAAGAATAATAAAGCATTTCTGGAGTATTATTGATTAATTAATTATATATGCGAGCACTGAATAATTGACCAACATTCATATTTCTTGCGAACCAAGTTGTTATGTGCTTTGTTATAATCACACAAATCGACAAGGCTTTTTTTTCTAAAAACATTAGCATTAATTAACGAACCCGCTCCCTCGGGAAGGTGGACAAGTCACAAATTCATTTATCCCCCATTCAAAGCAAAGAATATATCGAAAGTTTTCATGACAAATTATACAAAATTTTCAAACCACACATTCAATGAAAACAAAAATACAAGTATAAATCTTCACTACAGTTTTCTCGAGAAACAAAGAGACAAAAAAAGAGGAAAATATCATAAGTGAATATTGTACTTACTGTCTGCATGAATTAATTATAATGTAAGTAAAAGAAAACAATGGTTCCCTAAACGAGAAAATAGGAAAAAGACAGAGCTTTCAACAGTAGCTAGGTCTGCCAAACACTTGCATGCCTAAAAAGTCCTTTAATTTAATGTCCCAAATATCAACAAATTTTCTTACTCGTAGATTATTATTTTGCCAGAGTTATTATATGTTCCTCATGTTACCTTTTATATATATATGTAGATAATCTTATTTACTAATTTTGGAAATAAACTTGCGAAGATACAGTAAGATCTGATTTTATGAGAGGTCTGTCGATCTGTCTTGTTTGCTTTTATCATGTATGTCTTCATGAAATAATTTTAAATTTTATACATGCTCTGTTTGTTTCTGTGTATACCGTATGCCAAACGGAATTTAGATATATGACACACCCGTTAGATAAAAAATCTCAATGATCGACAATAAGTGATACTGAAAAATCTAGTTAGTGTTTCAACGGATAACTGTAACTGGATCCTGAAAATATTCTCGTTCTTTGTTTTTTTTTTTTCAAAAGTCTGCACCTTGAATTTTGATGATAAATGGTGTATGGACCACTACACCATTCTATTTTAGCATACTAAAAACAATTAGTTATCATTCTGTAAGAAATTTTTACCCATAAGATGTTTAACCTAATACAGAAAGTTAATGTACAGTATGTATTAGTCTTATCGTACATCTAGATGCACACACTTCAACTAATTTTTGAAAGAAAAATAAATCAATTCATTCAGAATTCTGTAGTACTAAGTTATTATGACATTCATGTGTTTGTGTGTTAAGTACACATACACGTCGTATATATGACAGACATGTAATCATGCAGACAAACGTTTTGTCTAATTGTCTGCCAACTAAATAATTTATCTTAAAAAATAATAATAAGGATTTATATGTACAATTTATATACTGTATCTTCTTCCTACAGTAATGCAAACAAAACCAGAATCCAGGTGAATCTTCATCATCACGCCTTGCTACTTTGGTTATCCCGTTCCTAAGTATATTAAAAGAAAAATCTGTCCAAATTCACTAATTTATCTAAGTCTAATTGATTTATTTATTTGGGCCTATGACTATGAATGAATATTATATTTAGTTGAAGTTCCAGTACCAGCCACGTTGTTCAACGAAGGTAGACCAATGAATTTCAAGTATTAATTCAACTACAAAGCATATCAAAGGAAATTTAGCTAATTGTTTAAAGCTTATGGTAATTGTTTATAACAACTTACTTTTACACTATTATACTAAATTTATAAGTATATAGTTTAAATGAATGTCCATTTACACGTAATCGACAACATTTGAATTATGAAAATCGGAATGAGGAACAAGGAAACTTTTGGAGGCTATTATCGGAAAACGGATCAACGTGAAAGTCAAGCCTACTTACTGACCTATTACTCTATTAGCATACTTAAAAAACACATTCTTAATCTAATAATCTACAGTAAGTATTAGCCAACCTTTCTTGTTGAATAATTTGAGCTACTAATTCTAGGCTTTATTCTCGCTTTATTAGTCTCCCCCAAAAGGCAAAACATATCATTTTTTTTTTCAAATTATCTTAAATCTATACCAAGATTAATCCCTAACAAACTTTAATGCTATATAAATTTTACAACGGCCAAGGATGAGATCAATATTTTGACACATTTGAGGAAAAAATAAAATGAAGACAACGAAAAATAGGAATTTAAGTGGTCTCAATTTAGGGACTAAGTTGGTCTGAAATTGAAAAGCCATCAAATGTGGCCATTGGTAATTTAAATAGGCACATCACATTCCAACATAAGGTTCCACCACAAGGGGACACCTTCTCTTAACCATCCCTTTCTTATCATTCTTGTATACTTCTATTCCTAGTAACAAAAAAAATAGTTAAATTTCTGTTTACAATAGATGAATGTTTAATGTGTTTTCCAGTTTTATCTTTTATGTTTAAAAAATGATAAAATAATACAATGTTACTCGAAGGATTATACTAGTAATTATATATTAATTTGAGTGTTAGTATATTTTTAGTATTTTATAAAACAATGGAAGTATATTTTAAGAAAAAAATCAATAGACGAAATCAGCCAGCTAGACAGATAATTAGACATATCAGCCTAACGCTAATGATGATGTCTTCTCTTAGTGAAGAAAACATCGTGATACATGTTGACGCGTAATGTTCTTTGTTTCCAACCACCAAATATAGAAGCTTAATGTTGTTTGATGTGTTTTTTGTTCTTCTCTAATTAGGATAGCTGCAGTTATACCAACTTAATGGACGGACCAGGTTCAGACCAATCTTGTTATTGAGTGGAACAAAACGAACTCTAGTCTCTAGATAACGGCTAAATTAAAAGGACCGACATAAAAACCAAACTTAATGTTGTTTTATCTGTATTTTCTCTAATTAGGATACTAGCAATTAACCCTTCGAGATGGACGAACCAACATCTTATTACTAAGTAAAACAAAACGAGCTCTCTGGATAACAGCTTCATAAGACCATATGCAAATTGACCATAATAAGCAACACAGTAACACACAGGTTGCGGGACTGGACAACCTTTTGGATGTAATGAAAATCGACATTAACGTAGTTCATGTAACTCTTATCAACTTTGTAAGTACCACGTATAATACCAAATTTGACGATGCGCATTTTCATGTTCTTTGTTATTGTGATTTTCTTTGTTTTCAACTAAATATATCTTGCACCAAAATCAGATTATTCTACAAAATTTGGAAAAACAATTTTATGAACATTAGCTTAAACCGTCTAAAATAACCAATATTAAAAAGTAAAATTTAATCGATCAATATGACGAATTTTTATTCTTTTTAACGACAGCTATATATTTTGGTTATTATTTTATTATAATTTAAATAAAATATGTATGCAAATATAATACATATGATCAAAATTATTTTTTGAAAAGAAAGATTATCTTGAGTGGATATATACGGATCAGATTTATTGAAGAGATTGTATTTGGGTTCTGTGGCAACTTCTTAAATGGCGGTGGTTTGGTGGGGGTATTTTCCATGTTCTCCCCTAAATGCTTTTTTCTTGTATTTTTCTACGAAAAAGCTCGTGATCATGGGATTCTATATATACTTTTCACATTCACAATATACATATGATAATTCTTTTTATTTGTTTCTGTTTCTCTCTTTTTGTTCCATTCTGTGGTGGTAGTTATCCAATTTGGCTTTTTCTGTATAACTTTAATTTCTGTATATACAAATTAATAATTCAAAACGATATCTAAAACGCTTGCCACATATCTCATCATATCTGTCAATTTTAGTTCATGGATTTTTCTAGGAAAGATGTCTAGTTTTTTCTTTTTCCTTTTTATATGAAAGGTCTCATAAGGGCATATATCTTGTCAAGTACTAGTAGAAAGTGGAGTGAGTATATATCACGAGCGCAAAATACGAATTAGACAAAACACAAAACTAGAAAAATAAAAAGAAGAAAAGAAGAAGATCAATCACATGGTTGTGGGGAAGTTAAAAAGGGCCCATAGAATTCCAAAGCCCCACCCAAGTTATTGTTAAAAAAAAGCAAGAACACGAGAAAGATTGCGTGGATCATTAAGAGCATAAATAACCCAACAACACTTAAGGTGTTCAAG
>OVAQ01000341.1:0-36186 GCA_900406345.1 Erysimum cheiri | reverse complement strand
CTCAAAAATAATTTTACTCATAACACTAATTTTATCTGCATGGATTTATCCTGCACATAGTACAGGTTGTTACCTAGTACGTTTGAATACATCTAAATCCATGAAGAAAGAGGGGATATATTCCATTATAACGATAGGAGATTGAAAATGGGGGAGTTGATGATGTAACAACCAAATCCATATACTTTAAGTCGGGCCTTTTTCTCGTTTGGGCCTTTTTTTTGGGGTCAAAATCGAGTCATATATAAGTCTTAAAATTTGTCCAAAAAAAAAAATATAAGTGTTAATTAAGACCAAATTTATTAAATATCATAACTTGTGAGAACTTTTATTTAGTCGAAATGTTCCCACGCACACATTTTATACGTTCTTACATATCCATAGATCCCCAACATGCATAATCAAATAGAAGTCACAACACCATCATCGTTCTCCACAGCCCTAATTCGTGGATTCACAACCCTACAGTTCTGTCTTATCTGGCCTTGAGTTCCAGTCAAAGGTCTAAGATTTCCCATCCTGATCATTGCCTCAACGAATGCTCGGAAGAACACGAACGTGCTGCTGCTGTATTGGTTTACTAGTGGAATAGTATCAGCTCCTGGAGTCGAAAAAAGCTCTTGGTCACTCTGAATCAGACCTTTCCCATTACGAAGATTGGTGTAGTATTGACGGTCGAAAGCAGTTGGAGTCACGGGATCGAAGTCGACCAGAACGGTGCCGTTTCCGTTCCGAGGGCACAGTCGACGGAGTTCAACGAGATAAGTTGGGTTCAGACTTGGGTCTGGTCTGTTGGTCCCGTTGAAGTTATAGAGACGAGGTGTCACGAATTGGCATTGTGCTTTTCCAAATGTGTGACCACCTACCATTTTGACAAATGAAGGATTAGATACATTATATATATATATGTTTTATTTAAAGATGAGTCATGTTTTAGTTTTACCAACCCATTTTATCATTCAAAACCACGTGGTCGTCGAAGATATTGTTTGAGATGGTTTTCTACAAAGTCTTTGTTTCTTTCTTTCTCAGAATCAAGCAAATGGTTTTTGTTTTCCAACTCATGTACAACGAATTCATATGCCTTACACACACCTTTTACATATACTACTAGATATCTTGTTTAAGTTTCGAACTTAAAACCTTCTAGAAAAATAAGTCATGTTTCAACTTACGAAATTAAATAGTTATAAATATATATATATATATATATATATATAGAAATTATATCTTTCAATTCTAAATTTTATATGCTATTACAATAATCATGTTATGTATAAGAGATAAGCTATGCAATCAAAAATTTCAAATGATATTTTGTAGTTTTTTTTTAATAGTTTTATTTAATCATAATAAGTAGATTCAGTCTATTTTAAAAAATATCTTAGTATAAACTTTTATCAAAGCCAACCAAATAATTTCTAAGAAGGTACAAACTGAGAATAATTCAAGTTGATCATTCTAACAAAATACAAAATAATAAAATTTTGAATTATAACACTTATCTTATCTAGATGATATATATATATTGAACATACATGAAAAACTTACCAGAAAGAGCGACTAGATCCGAAGGGCGGTTTAGGCCAACATCAGCAAAAGCTTTTTTAAGTTGAGCAAGAGTGAAAAATGGAGAAGGAAGAGCTGTATTAGCCAAATCGAAGAAAGCTTCTACGCTGTCTCTCCTCCCCAACGGTACCGGCCACCATGGACCTCCCGACTATATAACAAAAAACATTGACGTCAAAGTCATAACATTTTTCGATTAATTTCATCGTAGATTAGTCATGTAGATATATTTATATATACCAAAAGCACTGATATTTGAGAGGCGATGGTGAGCATATCTGCACAAGAAACTGTTCTTGGGCAAGCTCTCTCAAGGGCTGCTTTCATTCTATCTATGACATCGAACCCTCGAACCGAATTTTTGTTTGGAGCAGCATCTTTCTCGGTCCGGAATGATGTGGAATTGTCAAGTAAGAGCGATGCATCACAACCCTATAAAAACCACAAATATTACATAAGATGATGACATGATTTATTATTCAAAACTGGCTTTTTTGCCTCGATTATATATATATATATATATGTAAACGGTATGTAAAATAAAAAGTAGCTAGACGCCGTTGATTATTTTAAGAAACAAAAAAGATACGTTGAGTATGTCCTTACACGAACAAAGCAGTCATGGAAGTGAAGACGAAGGATGCTCGCGGCAATACGAGGATCCGTCCGCAGTTCATCGACGATGGTATCCCCAATGATGCTGAAAACAGATGGGCAAGTCCTGAAGTAGAAGTCAGGCCTCAACTGAGCATTAGAGTTTGATGCTTGAAGCAGAAAGCAGCCCAATACTAGGGCTCCCATAGCACTGCGAGAAAGTGAAGGCAAAACCCCCATATTTTCAAGAGGAAGATGATTTGAGTTGTGAGTGTGGATGATGGTGAAATAGCTAAGGCGTAGAAGGACATTATATAGAGAAGCTTGAGTCTTTCTTTTAAAGTATTTTTGACTACTATTAGGTATTGTGTTTTAAAAAAAAATACTATATACTATTTGGTTTTGTTTTAAGGCCATGTGTTTTACTAGAGTGGTTGAAAGGATAAATAATATTTAGAATTTAAAATAAACAAACCTATTCTTTCGACGTCCTATCAATTCTCTGCACATAATTAAATTTATTAGTGTTTGGTTGTATTTGTCGGACGCTGTGATATATAAATCAAGTAAGATTTGATATCATTTTCACTTCATTTACAACCTTTTGTAACTAATTAACTCCATACATTTTTTACTTACTAGAAATCGACGTATCTATAATGAGATGGTTCTCAATTCCGCCTATATAGATCAGACTCCAAGTCCGCCGGCAGGGATATGTTTGTATATTATGCATGTAATAGAAAGATTACGTGTAACATTAGATCAGTGAGTAATGAGTTGGTTGTGGTTTCGAAGGAATGTTATACTCGGGGTACATAATTGGATACAAGAGAAATGATTTTATCTCTTAGAACCTTCCAAAAGGATTATTTGTCTTTCCTAATTAGCAAACATTTTCGGATTAAAAAAATTAGCAAACATTTTCGGAGTAAAAAAATTAGCAAATTAACATTTTGAAACTATTTTCTTAATATTTTGAAAAATATAAATCCTTGTGTTTTGTCCTTCTCTTTGCCGTGAATACCGCAGATGTAGCCTCAAAAGCCACCTTCACAAATGGATAGATTATACAAATCTTGCCCAAAATAATTTAATCTGAAATAACAAAGTTACCTAATACATATATCAAATCCATACGAGTCGCCGTCACACACAAAAAAAAAAAAAAAAAAATCCATCGAGTCCACATGCTAGCTAGACTTTATGGTTAACAAAAGTTAACCTAATCTAATACTTTAGATCCTTGTCTTTTTTCTCAATTACAAATAATTAAAGCGCACAAAAACTCCAGAACTTAATTAATTTTCAACAATTTATTTTTATGATTAATAAGTTCTGAGTCTATGTATGTATTGGTACATCTTTTAATTAGAAACATGTACTTTTTTTCTTTGTTTTTGGAAGAGGAGATATTTTTCGACGAGAATCGAATCAGTGACTTCCAAAGTCTTTATACATTTTCAGCAATTTTCAAATTTGTGACAAAATCTATATATATTGTGACTAAAATAAATGTCACAATATTCATTCTTGTAGTGCTAGCTAGTCCAACTCGTAGTTGGTTATTTATTTCAACAATTTGTTTGTATGTATATTTCAAATCTCGACGTAAGGTTAAACGAAAAGTTTCTTTAATATATACATGTCAGAATTTTAGGTATTATAAACACCGCGTACATTTGCAATATAGAATTCATCTCCACTGTATAGTAATAAGAAGATGGAGTGAAAAAGAAAAGAAAAAAAAAAGGAAGATCGAGTCATATATAACTCATAAGTCATAAGTGTAATTAAGACCAAATTTCATAAATCTCATAACTCGTGAGAACTTTTATTTAGTCGAAATTGTTCTCACGCACTTTATACTTTCTTACATATCGATATATATCCCCAACATAATCATATAGAACTCACAACACCATCGTCGTTCTCCACAACCCTAATTCGTGAATTCACAACCCTACAGTTCTGCCTTATCTCGCCTTGAGTTCCAGTCAAAGGTCTAAGATTCCCCATCCTAATCATTGCATCAACAAATGCTCGAAAGAACACGTTCATGTCGCTGCTGTATTGGTTTACAAGTGAAATGGTGTCAGCTCCTGGAGTCGAAAAAAGCACTTGGTCACTCTGAATCAAACCTTTCCCATTACGAAGATTGGTGTAGTATTGCCTATCGAAAGCATTTGGAGTCACGGGATCGAAGTTGACCAGAACGGTGCCGTTTCCGTTTTGAGGACACAATTGACGGAGTTCGGCGAGGTAAGTTGGGTTCAGACTTGGGTCTGGTCTGTTGGTTCCGTTGAAATTGTAAAGCCGAGGTGTCACAAATTGACATTGTGCTCTTCCAAATGTGTGACCACCTACCATTTTGAAAAAAAAAAAAAAAAAGGTTTAGATACATTGTATGTTTGTTTTCTTAAAAGATGACGTGGTAGAAGAAAGTGTAGGAAGGGTAAATCTTATGTATTATATATCTAATACTCTAACAGAAAGTGGTTTGAGAGGGTATTATTATCTGATTAATTATAGTCTCCTCTCTCTCTCTCTTATATGATATATGAAAACATGAAATTTTACCAGAAAGAGCGACTAGATCCGAGGCGCGGTTTAGACCAACGTCAGCAAAAGATTTCTTAAGTTGAGCAAGAGTGAAAAATGGAGAGGGAAGAGCTGTATTAGCCAAATCGAAGAAAGCTTCTACGCTGTCTCTCCTCCCCAACGGTATCGGCCACCATGGACCTCCCGACTATAGAACATAAAACATTGACGTCAAAATCATAACATTTTTCGATTACTTTCATCCGAGCTAGATAAGGTCATGTAGGGATATTCTTATACCAAAAGCACTGATATTTGAGAGGCGATGGTGAGAATATCTGCACAAGACACTGTTCTTGGGCAAGCTCTCTCAAGGGCTACTTTCATTCTATCTATGACATCGAATCCTCGTGCCGAATTTGCGTTTGGAGCAGCATCTTTCTCAGTCCGGAATGATGTGGAATTGTCAAGCAAGATCGACGCGTCACAACCCTACAAAAATCATATACATTACATAAGATGACGACATTGTTTATTAATTCAAAATGGCTTGTAGGCTTGTAGCTAGCCTCTATTCTATATTTATGTAAAAGTCGACGCCAAAGATTTCTTTAATAAAAAAACAAGTTGAGTAAGTCTTTACCCGAACAAAGCAGTCATGGAAGTGAAGACGAAGGAGGCTCGCGGCTATACGAGGATCCGTCTGCAGTTCATCGACGATGGTATTTGCAATGATATCAAAAACAGGTGGGCAAGTGCCGAAGTAGAAGTCAGGCCTCAACTGAGCATTAGAGTTTGATGCTTGAAGCAGAAGGCAACCCAATATTAGGGCCCCGATAGCTCTACAAGAAAATGAAGGAAAAAACCCCATATTTTCAGGAGAAAGACAAAAGATAATATGAGTTGTGAGTGAAGATGATGGTGAACTAGCTAAGGCTTAGAAGGAACATTATATAGAGAAGCTTGAGTGTTTCTTCTATAGTATTTTAGACTATTATTAGGCTTTAAGGTATTGTATTTTGTTTTTTTCTTTGAAGACTATAGGTGTTGTTTTAAGGCCATGTCTTTTACTAGAGTGGTTGAAAGGATAAATAATAAATAAAGTAAATTAACCGATTCCTTTGACGATGTTATCTATTCTTTAATTTGCACATACTTTTATATAATTTGATCATTTTCACTTCAATTATATATATGATTTTTATATAACTTACTCCATATTTTTTTATTGCAGCTATGGAGTTTTAACTTACAAATCGACGTGTAAAGAGTTGGTTATTTATTCTGCCTATATATCATTCTTTCTAGATTTATTTCAAGACATACATGATTCCTTCGGAGAATTGAATTTCGCATTATTGGGTTTGATAAATAATTTATATATAAACGACACAAATTTCAACACTGGTACGAAAAATGAAATTCTACGATATTGATTCATGTAGGGTCGCTAAAGATATGGTTGTTGATTCATGTCAAACGTAAGTTATGTCTATGTAGAAATTATAATACCATCATGTTGTGGTAAACATGTTTTTCATCTGTGACGTGTTCTTGCTGATCTTTAAGCTTTTGAGAGGATAGTTGTATCTTTAATGAAAAAGATGGAAAACAACTTTACAAAAAACGATTTAAATCGGTGGGCGCCAACGTTTTCTCTGTCCAACTTTAAATGTTATAGCGACGAGTGCCAACATTTACATCGGTAGGATCCGTAGAGCCTTTGATCTGATTTTTTTTTTCTGTAGTTAAAGTCATCAAAATGATGTAATATTATTCATTTTTTTTAGTTTTTTTTATGTAAGACTATTTTAGTTAAATTAAATCTTGGATTAGCTTTTCGAAACTAAACACCCAATTTTTAAACAAAGACAATTTACGATGGAATTCTGAAGTTGGCAACTTCTAAATTGTAATTTCTAAAACATCTAACAGCTCTCATTTATATTCAAAGAATTATTTTATACACGGTAACACGGGGTTATATACATATATAACTGGATACAAGATAAATAATTGTTTCTCGTAGAACCTTCCTAACAAGAACTATTTTTCCGAATTAGCAAACATTTTAAAACTATTTTTCGTAATGTTTAACGACGAAATAGAAATCACTTGTGTTTTGTCCTTCCCTTTCCCGTGAATAACGTAATTGTAGCCTTAGAAGCCACCTTCACAAATCGATAAGTTATACAAATGTTGCCAAAAATAATTTAATCTGAACTAACAAAGTTACCTAATACATATAGTATCATTTTTCATACGAGTCCATATGCTAGACTTTATGGTTAACCTAATCTAATATTTTAGCTCCTTGTCTTTTCTTCTCTTTTGTAAATGACTAATTTTATCACCGATATTAAATTGAAAACTAATTTATTATGATAAAGTAGGATGCAGTAAAGGGAAATAATTAAGAAAACATTCGAACGCATTACTCATTCCTGAAAACAAGATGAAAGCGAAGACAAAAGAGAAAGAAACAAAATGAAAATATTAGTCTAATGGTTGGACAAAAAGAAGAAAAACAAACAAGAAGATGGACACATAATTGACGACACTCGACATTTCTCACTTTATTATCACCTTTTAGGTGAGAAAAATAAAAGTTTAATCTTGTAGATAGAAAACCTGTGTCGGGCACACATTGTTATCGAGATTTATATTTCTCACCTAACAGATTGACATATATATGATATTTCGGGTTCAGATTCTTACCAAGTTTTTTGCTCGAACTCGTCACCATCGAGTTGTCATCATCTTCTTGGTGGTTGTCAAGACTGTTTCCCATTATCAGTATCAAGTAAGCTAGAGCTCATCTTGGAACATATATATATAGCTTCTTCCATGGCAAGAAAGATTGGAACAGACATAATTTCTGTTAAAGATGAAAAAAACAGTCACTTGGTATAGTTTTACAAATTTCGGTCCACGCGCGTAAAAAGACTTAAGTTGAATAGACAACTGAAAATGACATTTTATAATCCAATAATCATCTATAAAAATACTAATTCAAAACCATGTAAAATGTTGAAGGCTACAAGTACCATTATTCAAAAATACTTGACATCCTATAAAACTCATTTTAACCAATAACACTAGTATTGCGCTGTAAAAAATCCAATCGCTTAGACCATATAATGAATGAGTTTACTCAATATTTACATCACAAAAAAGGCATATGAATAATTTTGATCATTTCCCCATCATATTTACACACACACACACACACACACAAAAAAACAATCATGACCAACCAAGTCAATACGATAATGCGCACATAGTTCGGTTTACCATAGGAAGGTCTAAGAGTAGCCAAATTGGAAATTGAGGAAAAAATGTATAACGTTTAGCTAATTAATTGATTATATGATTTCTAAATTATTTATTTAATTAATATAATAATGTTAAATATACTATTTTATTTGACAATTTAAAACCGGTTAATCAGATACATAAGCTTAAATTATTTTTTTTTTTTGTTGTTGTTCACTTTCTAACCGATTTGATCAAAATCAAAAACGTTGGAATGGTTTTAGCCGTTTAGAAAGTGTTAATTTCTTTAACCTAAAAGAGTCAATTTTTAGAAAAGAGGTTGTGTTCAAAAAAAAAAACAAAAAACAAAGAGGTTATTTTCCTAATACCTAATTAAAATCAAGAATGAGGGATCAAAGAGGATAAAGGGTCGCGAGATTTTTGCTAATTTCAAATTTATTAAAATGGAGACAAAACATTGAAAATGAGAACAAACGGATAGATGACTTTCCAACACTGTTAACGAGACGACCGTGGCGTGCGTTCCGACACGTCTTTTCCAGACCTGTTTCAAATTCACACAAACCCAAAGAGTGAGTTTTGGACTTTTGGTTCCAGTTCCTCTCTCGTCTCTTCCACTTCACTCTCTTCTCCGATCGAAGAACTTGTCTTCTTCTGCTTCTCTTTCGTCCGTCGCCTTCAATGGCCGAATTCCAAGAATCGGACACTGTAATAGAGCCGGGGAGCTTGAACCCTGACTCGGATCTCTCATGTACTGCGAATGGCCGAGCCGAGATCGACACTTCGGCACCGTTCGAGTCTGTGAGAGAAGCAGCCACTCGATTCGGCGGTTTTGGTTTCTGGAGACCTTCTCACAATAAACTCCCAGAAGCTTCTCAGGTTCCTCACTCTCTCTCACTCCCTCACTTGTACTCTTTTCTTTAGGTTTTGTCTGAAAAATGTGATTTTTAGGGTTTCCTGTTGTTAGTTGATTAAGCGTGCTTGACATTGCTGTTTTCTGAAACGACAAAATTATATCATCAGGCTTGGAATTAATGTTTAATGATGTCAATGATAATGATGATTGATTTATCTTTCATGTTTAGCAATAATGATGAAGAAAACTTAAACCCCATTTAGAGGATTTGTTCAATGCCTTCAAATTTTTCAACCTGATTTTAATCAAATTCATCACATTGGTGAAGATTTTTGTGTTCTGTATCATTTTCGAAGTATCAAAGTTGTTACAATTAGGATATGTAAGGTAAAGTTTCTGTCTTTCTGATATCGGTGGCAGGAAAATGTTGAAGAAACTGATATCATTGAACTCAAAGCACAAGCTGCTGAGCTACAGAAGGATCTAATTTTGAAAGAAAGCGAAACACTTGAGGTATTGAAGGAGCTTGAGGCGACTAAAGCCACAGTTGTAAAGCTACAGCAGAGGAAGGAAGCTTATGAGGAGGAGGCTTTGAGAGAAGAAGTTCACGGTCATAGCAAGCCAGCTGGTGTGGTACTAAAGGATTTAAACCAGGCGAAGATGAATTTGTGCAAGATTGCAGGTATACGCGCATCTGTTGAGATGTTGAAGAAGAAACTGATTGAGGAAAAGACTGAACTTGAGAAGACACGCGAGAGGCTTATGCAGAAATCTCTCAAGGTGATTTCTTTAGAGGAAGAAGAAGTGAGACTAAGTTTCGCCAAGAAGGGTGACACCAGAGAGAAAGATCTAGAGAATAATGCGTTAGGAATGTTGAATGAGGTTGAAAGATTGAGCCGTGAAGCTAAAGAGGTGAAGAAAACAGGAGAGGATGCACAGTCCGAAGTTGTGAAAGCAATGGCTGAGATCGAACACACAAGAGACAAGATCAAAACAGCCAAGATAAGGTTGGTGGCTGCTAGAAAGATGAAGGAAGCTGCCAGAGCGGCTGAGGCGGTTGCAATCGCAGAGATTGAGGCTGTCACTGGAAGTAAAAATGCTGATAAAGCCGAGACCGTGACTATCTCTGCTGAAGAGTACACTGTGCTTGCTCGTAGTGCAAGAGACGCAGAGGAAGAGGCGAGGAAGCGAGTGGAAGATGCAATGTCGAGAGTTGAAGAAGCAAATGTTTCAAAGACGAATGTTCTGAAGAAAGTAGACGAAGCGGCTCAAGAAATTGAAACCAGCAAGAGGTCATTGGAGGAAGCTGTGGAGAGAGTTGATGCTGCAAATGCTTCAAAGATAGAAGCAGAAGAGGCGCTGCGAAACTGGCGGTCAGAGAATGGACAGAGGAGAAGATTATCTTCTTCGGTGAACAACACTTCCAAATTCAAAAGCAAAAGAGAGACAACGCGTCTGATGGATGTAAACGGTTTGCATCTGACATATGATGTTGTTGGCGGGTCATCATCATCTTCTTCAGTCCCTGTCTTGAAGCCAACAATGTCAATAGGGCAAATACTCAGCAAGAAGCTACTTCTTGCAGAGGATTCAGACATGAATGTTGCTAGCGAGAGAAGGAAAATGTCGTTGGGTCAGATGCTGGCAAAGAATAGCAATAGTGATAAAACTGTGAGCAAGAGGAGTGAAGGGAAAGAGAACGGGAAAAGGTCGACGACTCGAAAGAGAAAGAGTTTCGGATTTGCTAAGATCTCTGTGTTGTTGAACAAAGATAGCAAGAATAAGAAGAAAAAGAAAAAGATAGCACTGAACTTAAGGTGATAAATTGATTGCAGTGTATTGACTAATTCTTGTTTCTGTTTTGGTAGTGAACCAGCTGCTTAAAAAAAAGTGTATTAAGTGTTTTATTGTATTGCTAATCCTAGCTATCTAATCTCAATACGACCATATTAGCCTTGACTGAGAAACTAGACAGAAGATGAAGTGTGGAAATTTTCAGTTACTAACATTCTATTGCATAGTCTCTTTTATATCCTGAGAGTCTATGTAAGATGCATAGAACAATCGGTTGAGAGACTATTCTCCTTCGGTCTATAGAGTACCACTACTAAAAGGGTAATGAATGAAACTGTCCAATACATTAACAACGCTCTGACACCTCTCAAGCCACAAAACCATTGTTTTAGACAAGAGATTTAAATGACTGACATCTCATGAAATCAACAAGATTGCCTCATCAACAACGCACAGATCGGAACTACTGAAACATTCCATCAGCCTTTCATTGCTAGTCCCTCAAAATCTCTAGAGTTTTAGACCAAACTGGTCCACACATGCCTATGGAAACCAACAAGATCAAACCAACACTTGAAGTAGTGTTTTGTATCTTAATGTTACTATGTAAAAAACATTTCATCCTCAAAATTTACCGAACAAGTTCAAGCCAAATGCCATTGTATAAATTTGTTTGTAAGATCTTGAATTTTGAATATTATTGATATTTAGTTGTTACTTTTCTTAATAACTTTCCAAAAATATAGGAAAATAGAATATTTTTAAAAATTAATACATAATGTTTAAGTAATATGCTTTTATCCCACCAAAAAAAAAGTAATATGCTTTTAAGTTTGTTTTTAAGATTTCAGTTTCATGTTGACCAAAAAAAAAAGATTTCGGTTTCATAATATTAATAATGATTGTTATTGATTTTGTCATTATCTTCTTTCATTAATATTATTGTTTTATATATTTATATTATCTATATTATTAAAATTGAAGTTTTTTTTGTAAAGTAGTCTTGAAGTTTCAACTTATTTACAAGGAATGCCATTGGATTTTTCAAAATAAGGAAAACATTAATAAGATAGATACATATTTAAAAGATTTTTTTGTTAAGATTTAAAATTATAATTCTCCTATCATCTTTATTTGATTTTCTTTTTAGTTGTTTTGAATCATCATATAATACATAAAATCAATGATTCTTAGCCATTTTTATGGTTATTAATAATTTATTTCCTAAATTTTCGCAAGTAATTTAGTCGACAGTAATAATTTGGTTAGAATATTCTAAATATTGGTAATCTTTCACAATCAAATTCGTAATCAAATTTGTAATCTCTACTAATAACTTATTTTCGAAAATGAAGGTGTTAGTATGTTTCCAAAAATATAGGCTTTAATAAAAGTTTAGATTTTTTCTGAATTTTTGTAAGAGAATAAATAAATCGAAGATCCGAATTTGAGGATCCATTTCTCTTTTCCACGTGTTTTTATTTCGGGTCGGTTTAAAAACGGCTTGTCCACTATTTTCTTCCAAATTTCTCCTTACTTCAAATTTTTTGAAATACAAATTCGATGGCATTTTTCGTAAATACTAAAAACGGCTTATATGACTACTGCCCTCGATCTTCGATTAATAGTATAGACTAAAATTAATAACCGATAAAATAAAGTCATCAAATTGAAGATTGCATATGATTTTAACGGCGTTGAAAAATTATGTATAAAACCATCATTGTCATTAAATCATTTACCCAAAAATGATAACAAATTAAAATTTTGTATGATGTGATTTGTTAAATGAAATATTAATCGTGGATCTGATAAACAAAAACTTTAAATAATATAGGGATATATATATAGCTGAAGAAGATAAGAATCGTTTTGAAGATACTTCTTTTACCAAAAAAAAAAAAAAGAGAAGATACTTCGTTAGTTCGTTTATATATGATCTTATCAAAACCTTAAGATACAGCCGTTAATCAATGTATATATCGTATATAACCAAAGGGGTTCATATATATATCGAGGCATTTACATAAATTAATGCACCAAGAAACGAAACCATGGATCCTGCTACCGTCGATGAATCTCCGAGCCGGCGGCGTCCATGGTGGTGAGTCCCATCAACGAGTTTTCTTTACTCTGATTTTGTTTTAATTATAAATGAAATAATACTCATGTAACAATCGATAATATGGCTATATAAACTGTGATTGGTGGTGGATGGGATGCATACAGGCAAAACAGATACGTAATATACGACGTTGTCATGAACGTGCTCTTGATAGGCTTCAATGTTGCAACCTTTTTGTATATAAGACATTATAAGATTCCCCTAGTTTCAAGTATAGACCATATGATCGAGTTTTTGGTGACTTTGTACTGTCTAGCAAGCATTGTTGGTGTGGCTACATGGGTCTACATGTTCAAGAAGATCCCCGAACGTCCTTTCGAAGGCGGCGTCATGGGTGTTGCTCATATCTGTTGCGTTATTTTACTAATTCTCTTCCTCTATTCTATATCTCTCGCCGTTGCTCTCATTATCGGTATACCTTCTTTGTTATGGTTTATACCCTTTTTATGTTACTCTATAAAACATTAACTAGAAGTCTACCCTTTTTGCGCTTTCCTCTATTCTATATCTCTCGCCGTTGCTCTCATTATCGGTATACCTTCTTTGTTATGGTTTATAGCCTTTTTATGTTACTCTATAAAACATTAACTAGAAGTCTACCCTTTTTGCGCTTTACTCTTTCTTTGGTTTCTTTCTATTTCCTGTTTTTTTTTTTCTCTTTTTCTATATTTTTTTAGTTTGATTTTTGTTCACAAATATTTAGTTAAATACATAGAATTCTAATGTTCCCCACGATTTTTGTTGTTTCTTAAATCAAACTTAACTAGGTCTTAACCGGGGACAAATTTTAAATTTATAAATTTTAAAATTAAAATTCACGATTTGAAAGTTTGCTTGAAACGTATATATAAAACTCTAATTGATCTATAAAAGATATTAAACGAATTAAAGACATAGTGTTGATCTTTATGATACAAAAAGCTTGTTTAAATATTCCGATTTCAAATTTCAGTAACCGCTGATCTTTATGATACAATGCAATTTTTTCACATTTTTAAGTGACTTTTTTTTATTGAATAGTTTTGTTCTTTATTTTTATTTTTGTCAAAGTTTCTTTACTTTTTATTCAAAAATATTAAATATTTTTTGGATGTGTGTTAAATCAAATATTAAAATATTAAAATTCTTTTTTTTTACTAATTAAGTAAATTATGTCCGTTTTTAAAAATTCAAATCACAACATATATGAAAATATATAGACTATGTATTGATTCAATATTTTAAAAAAATATGATCATAAAAAGATGAGAGGTAAGTTTTTAATAAAAATTTTGAAATATTTCTAAATTAAAGGGAAATAACTTTGTTAACAAAATTAGAGGGAAGAGAAAATTCAATATTTTCTTAAATAAATTCAATAGGTGAGAGGAGAGTTTGAAAGCTTTGGCTAGTAATTAATACTGAACTCTCTAATGCTGACACATTAGCATTTTTGGCAAAAATGTTTCTATATTAATATATAGGGGATGAAAATATATAGACTATGTATTGATTCAATATTTTTAAAAAATATGATCATAAAAAGATGAGAGGTAAGTTTTTAATAAAAATTTTGAAATATTTCTAAATTAAAGGGAAATAACTTTGTTAACAAAATTAGAGGGAAGAGAAAATTCAATATTTTCTTAAATAAATTCAATAGGTGAGAGGAGAGTTTGAAAGCTTTGGCTAGTAATTAATACCGAACTCTCTAATGCTGACACATTAGCATTTTTGGCAAAAATGTTTCTCTATTAATATATAGGGGATTATCCCCATTTATTTTCATTAAAAAAGTTTAGTATTGTGTATAATAAAAACTCAAGAAATGTGTTACTATTCCAAGTGAGCACAAATGTAATATTAGTGCAATTGTGGGAGAGAATATTTTAGATCATTCTTCTTAATTATCCATCAAGTAAAACGATGAATATAATACAGTATTCTACGCATATTCAAACTACATCTTCCTCCAAACAGTCCAATCAAACAAAAGACAAAAAGGGTGATCCAAAAAACCAGAAAGACCTAAGTTCTTTCCCAAGCAAGGGGAGTGAAGGGAAAGAGAACGGGAAAAGGTCGAAAACTCGAAAGAGAAAGAGTTTCGGATTTGCTAAGATCTCTGTGTTGTTGAACAAAGAGAGCAAGAATAAGAAGAAGAAGAAAAGGATAGCATTGAACTTAAGGTGATAAATTGATTGCAGTGTATTGACTTCTTGTTTATGTTTTGGTAGTGAACCAGCTGCTTAAAAAAAAAGTGTATCAAGTGTTTTATTGTAATGCTAATCCTAGCTTTCTAATCACAATACTGTACCACCATATTAGCCTAGACTGAGAAACTAGATAGAAGATGAAGTGTGGAGATTTCAGTTACTATTACATATTCTCTTTTATATCCTGAGAGTCTATGTAAGATGCATAGAACAATCGGTTGAGAGACTAACCAAATCATCAACTAATGGGACTTCAAACATGATTAGGAAATAATGGTTTTGTACACACATCTAGTTTGGATTCTTTCTCTAAAAAAGTTTGGTGCGTTTATGAAACAGTGGACTGATGTTGGCAATGTGTATAGCTGCAGTATTAGCCACATATGATAGCATTGGCACTTGCAACTCTTTTAACATATTTACATGCCACAAGAATTTCACAAATTGCCAAAAACCATGGATTTGTATGCTCCTTCTGTATATAGAGTACCACTGAAGGTGATGTGTGTAAGATGGGCCACAAGCAAGCCCATAACAATGGCCCAATCGCAATGCAGTCCAGTCAACAACACCAAGAGAAGACAATTATTGACTGTACCTGCGGTGAAGAACGTTGGAGCAAAGTAGATGCTTCTGCAAAACAAATTCGAGGCTCTCGAGGATAAAGATGATGACTAAGGATCCAGCTGTATAGATAAGGATAACCTAGATTCTAGATTGTTCTGAAGTCTCTTTAAATAGCATTGTTAACATAAGAGTGATGTATTGAAAACAGATAATAAGAGTAAAACCTTTCTTTCTTCAAAACATCTTCAACCACTACTAAAAGGGTTATGAATGAAACTGTCAAATACATTAACAACTCTCTGACACCTCCTCATGCCACAAAATTATTGTTTTAGACAAGAGATTTAAATGACTTACATCTCATGGAATCAACAAGATTGCCTCATTAACAAGCAACGCACTGATCGAAACTACTGAAACATTCCATCAGCCTTTCATTGCTAGTGCCTCGAAATCTCTAGAGCTTTAACCAAACTGGTCCACACATGCCTTTACATATGGAAACCAACAAGATCATATCAAACAGCTAAATAAACACTTGAAGTAGTGTAAAAGTACTTCATTTGTGTTTCTTAATGTTACTATATATGTAAAAAAACACTTCATCCTCAAAATTAACCGAACAAGTTCAAGCCAAATGCCATTGTATGAATAATAATAGTTTCTTTTTCTGCTAAAGAGATAAAAAAACCAATAGAAAACTTTGAAATTTTGAAAGTGAGGGAAAGGAGATAGCCTTGACAACAAGAAATTAATTAAGCAAGTATTCATAATACTAAAGGAACCTGAAACAGACACACAAGTAAAGTTCATTTCAAAGCGAGATTGATAAATTAGAGAAAAAGAAACGATATAGGACATTCTTATTTCTTGTCAAACCCTGCATGCATTATAGCTACTTCCGTTGCTGTGACCTTCCACTACTCACAGGGTATACGTAAGGACACAAGGATATCAAATTCGTTACGCAATGGAATTTGCAATTCCGTAAGAGCACGACGTCTTCTATGTATTGAAGATCACTCACCCACCTGGCCACCTTGATATTATATATATTCATCTGAGTGTAATCCTCCATTTCGATCGGATTTCTTGTGAGACTATTGTTTACGATGCTATAATTTGGGTTATAGCTTGAAAATCAGAGACTATAGTTATAAACACATTCAATATGTATATCATCATTAACAAAAAAAAAAGAATTAAAGATCGTTCAAAGATAAGGATTATATTACTTAAAATGTAGCTACATACATTTATAAATCTATTATTGTTAAAATATTATAATTTTGATGGTAAAGTGAATATCACCATGAAGAAAAAAAAAAGTGAATATCAATATAATAGTTTTTTAGAAAAAATTGATAAAAATATGTACAGTATATATAACTCCAACTTTTATACCTCTAAAACACGAGAGTTTATTTTATTTTTGTCGGTAAACACGAGATTTAACCTAATATAGATCATAATTAAATCAAATAATAATTAGGAAAAAAATAGGAAAATACCAAGAAAACAAAAAGTCACGTTTATTGTCGGTGACCCGTAGCGACGAAGGAAAGAGGAAGGTCAACAATTTTTCTCATCCATATATATAAAAGTCTCTCTCTCCTTCCCTCTTTATTTTTACTCCTTACGCTATATTCCCAATTTCTTCAACCCTAATTCTTCTTCTCGTAGATCTACCAAACTTCATCAATGGCTTCCACGGCTCCTCCAGTTCTCCCAATCTCCAATTCCCAAACCGTTCCATCCGCCGCTCCTTCCTCCGTCGAATCTCAACCACCGATCGCTACTCCAGCGTTTCGCAATTTCATCAATCAGATCACCGAAACCGTTAAAAACGGTCTCTCTAAGCGTCGTCCTTGGGCTGAGCTCGCAGATCGCTCCGCATTATCCAAACCTGAGTCGATCTCCGACGCTGCTGTTCGGATCCGCAAGAATTACTCGTATTTCAAGGTTAATTACCTCACCGTCGCTACAGCTATCGTCGGATTCTCGCTCGTGACTCATCCTTTCTCCCTCGTCTTCCTCCTCTGTCTCCTCGCGTCTTGGCTCTTCCTTTACCTCTTCCGTCCTACAGATCAGCCAATCGTCGTTTTCGGTCGTACATTCTCCGATCGTGAGACGTTAGGGTGTTTGATCTTGTTCAGTATCTTTGTGATTTTCCTCACCGATGTTGGATCTGTTCTTGTTTCGGCTATGATGGTTGGTGTTGCGTTGATCTGTGCTCACGGTGCTTTTAGAGCTCCGGAAGATCTTTTCCTAGATGAGCAAGAGCCAGCTGCTACCGGATTCCTCTCTTTCCTCGGCGGCGCCGCCTCATCTGCCGCGCCAGCTATCGTAGCCGCTCGCGTGTAATGCGACTCCGATCTACCAATGCCTCGCCTGGGTAATCTTTTTTTCTGTTTACAATATGATTCGTTGTTGAATTGATACTTAGGAATTTTAATCTGAAAACAATAAACGTGAAAATTTGTGGATTTGGCCTAATTTTTGTTCTTGTTCGTGGGCAATAGCTATAGATGAAATATATCTTTGGATGATTCTGATTATAAGAAGTTTTACCACTTGGTGTTAATCTTTAGCCTCTTTTAACATACTAGTCTTGTATTGGAAGAATTGGATCTGTTAAATGTTCAAATTCAAGATTCAATGGTTTGTTTTTGTTCAAACTATTGGATCTGGTAGACATATTTTCATTTGTTATGATACATTTAATCGGTAAAGTCAAATTTGGATACATTTGTACGCAAGATCCATTCAAATTTCACGGGTTTTCAAAAGCACCCGTTACAGATACAGAACAAGAGAGGGTAAAAATAAGATTATCTAAGCTCTGTTTCGTTGACTGATGCATACAAAGTAATAGAAGCTAAGACCTGACCTGATCAGAGGCTCAGAGCATAGGACTTAAAGAAAGAAAAGAGAATTCCGAAATTCAGTACTTGTAAAATGCTTCACGATGAGCAGTAGAACAGTGTCCACACGTGAGTGAAAGTATGTGACCTTATTGGGCTGCGTCTAAGTTAAGAAAGAAGTGGATTTACATAGTTTTTGGGTCGGAGTAGATGAGAGATGCACAAAAAACTGACGAGTCGGAGTAGATGAGAGATGCACAAAAAACTGACGAGCAGCTTTTTGGTGTTGGGTTTTTGTACTCGAGTCCAGCCTAGTAGAAACCCATTTACTTTTCTTAAAACCCATTTACTTTTCTTAGAGTCCAGCCAAATTCTCGAGGTCTTTATTCATGGAAAAGAAGAAATCAACTTCTTGACATATCTTTCATCTCGCCGTACCACGAAAATAATAAAAATTGTTGATGTGTAATCCGTCTAATTTCGGTTTTATTTTAAGGTTTCGTTTGCGCAAAATATTATTTGACTTCATCGCTTAAATTTGGTCGCTATATGTAATTTAATGAGTTTGGGAAGAAAAAAAGTCTATGAAGATGAAATAAGTGGAAAATATTAAATTGGTGGCTTACGCTGTAAGCCAAAACTTTGTTTAAAAGAAGTGAATTGTCACCTAAAATCTATACTTTTGGGTAACAATCCACCTTAATTGAAATCTCTCTTTTTTAGGGTTTTGGCTTATGGTACAAGCCAGCGATTATCTTCCACCAACGGAAGTTAGCAAATTACAAAAAAAAATTCGAAAGTCTTATTGACCTCGACAACCAGAATCTCCGTAAACTAGGATTTGTCAATGCCAATGACTTGCACTTTGTTTCTTTGCGGAGGCAAAAACTACTGTTTCATGGTTTTGCGCGCATTTTGAGCTGAGAAAAGTCCAATGAGTGCCAATATTCTTGAGCTTTTTTTTTTTGGTGGAATGCCAATATTCTTGAGCTAAACAAAGGACTTCAAATAGTTCTTTTATTTCGATAAAAATGGAAAATAATAATTTAACTTGTAAAATATTAGTGTGAAACAAAGAAGAGAAACAAAAAAAAAAAAAAGAATCACGTCTGTCATAAAGAAAGAAGTGGAAAATATGTCAAATTAGTGGCTTGCACCGTAAGCCAATACCATGGAAAAGGAAGATTTCAATTTAAGGTGGATTGTTACCCAAGATCTTTAATAAATTAATTAATGACTATAACGATTTACGAAGATAAGATTCAAAGTCTTAGTCGCAAAGAAAACGAAATACCAGAATCTGCCTAAACTAGACCTCGCCACGTGTCCCGTAGCCGTAATTAATAGTCTTCAGCACCACGCGTGTTCTCAGACGGTACCTAGATAAGTGTTCCCAACTTAATTTCTGAAGAATATACCTTCACGCTGAATGGTGAAATTAATACTATTGTTAGGTTTATCTACACCGAAATTATTTACAGTTTATTGTTAGGTTTTGTGTTCGAAAATTTAACAGTGACGATGGAAAAGGATGATAACGGATCGAAACAGAGCTCCTCTGCTTCTGTAGTATCCTCGAGAAGACGAAAAAGAGCTGTGGAGCCAGTAGAAGCGACGTTACAGAGATGGGAGGAGGAAGGATTGGAGACGGCTCGTAGGGTTCAAGCGAAAGGTTCGAAGAAAGGTTGTATGAGAGGAAAAGGCGGACCAGAGAATATGGTTTGTCGGTTTAGAGGTGTTCGACAAAGGGTTTGGGGAAAATGGGTGGCTGAGATACGTGAACCAGTGAGCCACCGTAGTGCAAAATCGAGTCGTAGTAAACGGCTTTGGCTTGGAACGTTCGCTACTGCAGCTGAAGCCGCCTTGGCTTACGACAGAGCTGCTAGTGTCATGTACGGACGCTATGCGCGGCTAAATTTCCCGGAAGCTCTTGTAGAAAATGGACCGGGTGGAGAAATGAAGAAGAACGATGAGACTGAGTGTTCTAGAAGCTATTGGTTTGAAACTGACAACGTATCTGAAGCCCGTAATAGCGTGATGGATACGAAAGATGGGAAGGATTGTTTACTCTACAACAACGGTATCGAGCTTGGCCTAGACAAGATTGATAATCTTGATCCTGCTGATACCGAGATATTCGAATCGCTGGTTTACAAGAACCCAGCAGTGAAAGCAGAGGAAGATTGCAGCTTTAATCGATTCGAATTGGATAGCGGATTGTTGTTCAATGAACCTGAAGGCTCCGGATATTACCAGGGTGGTGAATCCGATTCGTATCTAGAGTTTTTAAGGTTCTAGCTAGGGTTTTTATGCTGCATTGATATACTGTAAGACTATGTTTTAACACTGTTAGTTCACTACATTTTCATTATCTTAAGAGTCGCGCATCATACCACAAAAATGTTGACGCAGAAACAGGATCAGGATGTATCCAGTCTCATTCTGGCTTCTCTGGAGCAGACCATAGCATTTTCCATGGACCGGTTCTTGTCCCCAATCTGAAACATGACGCAACAGCTTTAGAGGGAAGTTGTTTTAACATGGTTGAAACTAGAATGGTCTTTTAATTTTTTACCTCCAGGCTCCGGCAACCAACCGCAATGCCATGAAGAGGAACAAACCCGTCCAAATCCCGGCAAGGCCAAACGTTGGTGCAGCCACAAGCATGAACAAGGAAGATATAAATCCAGCAATCACCTGTTCCAAAACTAGAATTATTCTATTTTTTCCGGGAAGAAAAGGGAGAATCAAACCACCAACTAATGAAGAAGAAAGAGAGACCATAGCATAGGCGGCAAATCCAAAGTCAGAGACTCCATAATAGAGCCCATCCAAAACAAACGCTAGAGCATTCACCGGTTGAGATCCAGCCACAAACTGCATCCAGACAATACTATTTAGAGACATTCAAAGTTGTCTGAGACTACCCTTTTAAAAATCTTTGGAGATAAGCTCTTACCAAGGTCCCTGATAAAGCAATCTTTAGAACTTCTGAATCCGTTGTGAATAAACTTGAAAATGGTTCGAAGGTAATGAACAATACAGCAGCCAAACCAGTTCCAGTTGCTAAACCTACCTGCTTAGAAGATTGAAATTGTTCATATAAAACAATTTTATAAGGTAGAATATAAAAAAAGGGATGCTACTGAATACGAACTTGAAGGACTCCGAAGATAACTTCCCGGGATTGTTTGTATTCTCCTTGAGAGAAACTGGTCGCAAGAAGACTCTGCAGAAAAAAGATATCTTACATCATATTAATGGGATTCTTATATCTCAATATCAATTTTCTTGAAAAGATCTATTTTGAAGTTGAGTTGCAAAAAATAGTAGACCTGTGCAGCAATGGCTAACGCATCGGTGAGTAAAGAGACAGCCAACCAGACTTCCAAGACGATTTGATGGCCAGCCATTTGAGTAGGTCCATACTGAGCTGCTAACGAAGTAGCCAATGTGAACGGCAAAAGCAGTGCCACCGTTCTACCAATCAGAAGCCCACCTAAGCATGAATCAATATATTTCATATAGTAAGCCTTTTGCATTTTGCGTTTGAATCGGTTAAAGAAACGCGAAAGTTTTGAGATACCTGATTTGAGGTACTGGTTGGCTCTTCCCACTTTGATTTGAGGAGAAAGCAAAACCACATTCTCATTCAACTTCCACAGCAGAATAAACGCAATCAAGTATCTGATAAAACATTGACAAGCGAGAAAAATGAGAAGCCACAAATTTAGATAAATGCGGTAAGTAGTAGAAAATGAGCCTATTAGTATCAAAATTTACCACATTTTTGGACGTACTCAGAAATCACGGTAGCAGCCGCAGCACCAGAGATACCAAAACCAAGGACAAATATCAAAATTGGATCCAACATCGCATTAAGCACATTTCCTGCAACTGTTGATCAAGAGTTTACCATATCAGAAACATGTATGTGAAACTGCTAATGTATGCATACGGTTAAGTAAACACGATTTAAGTCACAACAATTGGCAATCATGTAAATACTGGTCATACTTCTATTTCCACAGATCCATTTATGCCTAAATACAAGGGGAAGAAAAAAGAGACGAGAGTGCAATACTTGCCAACGGCATATAGAGGGGTCGTTGTGTCCTTGAAACCTCGAAAAGCTCCTTGCGCAGCCAATGCAACTACAATAGGCGGTGCACCATACGCCCTAAGTCTGAGGAACTGCTCTGCTGGTATCCGAATTGGTGAATCCTGAAAAATTACAAACCAAAGAGAGAGATCACTTATATGAAACCTCAAAGATAATAATAGCTTATATGAAAATAAGTTCAACACATGTTTCAGTGATCCGAGAGAACATTACAATAGGTATAGCCATGACGTCCATCAAGCAATCAGACCCGAGAGAGAGCGCAATCGCCTCAGCAATACCGACTCCAGCAGCAAGAACTAAGGATGTTGAAACAGAAGGCAGCACTTTCCTACCTTAACACCAACAAACAAACAAAAGATTCAAAAGTAAGAAACAATATCTAAAGAAGACAGTATAAGCTTTAAGGAAAATAAAAATACTTGTTTCCAGAGAATCAGTATCATCCTTAGCAGCAATTGCTTGCTCCTCCGCAACAAACGATGTTGTGACAGTTAGCAAAGGAACATTGAAGAGCTTCGACACCAAATTGTATACAGAAACTGAGACTCCTACCGCAGCTAATTCTGCAGAACCTGTAACATTACATATGGATATAATAGTGATGTTAAAAATGTAAAATTTGGAAAGAAAAACAAAAAAAAAGAGCAATGTAAAACATATACCAATATGACCAACGAACGCTGTGTCAACAAGAGATGTAATAGGATCAGCAGCTAAAGCTAACGCAGCTGGTAATGCAATTGACATAATCTCCATTCCGATTTTACCAATCCTAACAAAAAAAAAAAAAATCGGATTTTTATAACTCAAAAAAATTAGGAACCAGAAAAAAATGAACACAAGAGAAGCATTAGCCTGAGGACGAACCCAGGATCCGGTTTGTGATCAGGATCCGGTTCAGGAGATTCCACTAGATTCTGTGAAGTCAGAGGATTCTGCTGTTTTTCCGGTTGCCGAGAAGAAGCGGTAACGGCGGGGGATTCATCCCGTGGCGAAGATTTACAGACGATCCTTCTTCGATTCGATAAATTAGGTTTCCGGGGAAGTTTGTGAAAGTCGAAAATCGAGGGAGAGAAACAGAAGGAGGAGGTTGCGACCGCCGCCATTGCGGAGAGAGAGAGACGGAGAAAAATCTCGGCGGAGGAGAAAGAAAGAGAACCACATGTATGTTCACTCTTTTTATCTATCTCTACTAACTGATTAAACGGTCGCTATGACTTAGTAACTAATTGCACCTTTTGCCTGGACCTTTCATGGGCTTTTTAGTGGGCTTTTAAATAGCTTGTTTGGTTTTTTCCTAGTTTGAATGAAGAAGGATTTTTGTATTTACAAAAAGTGGTTAAATGCAAATTAATTTACTTATAAACTTTTTCTTTTGCAAAAGTAACATTTTGTATCTTTTAAATAGCTTTTTTTCCTAGCGTTAATGAAGAGGGATATGTATCATATATTAGAATTATATGGTGGTTATTCATTTGAGGTTTTAGCTCAATTTTTGTGTTCTTGCATTCTTTTCTTGTTGTGCCGTGACTTTCATATGTAAGGCATGAGTTTGCGTCGTGTATGTAAATAACTTCGAAAATTCTCTATTTCTCCAGCCATAGTTTTTATCACGGGTACACTCCAATTTTGTTTATTTTTTCATAATAGATCTAGATTTAGATTTGGATTACATGTCCGCATATATCTTGATTGGGGCGGATATTCGGAATCCGCATATTTAGAACTCATAAATATATATATGGATATATGTATGATGATCTATATATCCTAAATTTTTAAAAAAATCTGATCTATTTCCTTCCTATATGTAAGATCATATCCCTTTTGTTACTTTAACCGTCTTGAAACTTATCCAACTATTGGTGTTGAACCATCTCATAGAAACAATGCATTTTAAAAACTATATCTCATTTCGGAGTACTCAAAAGCTACAACGTCCTATTGTAATATAAAATGATGGTGAAAAACAAAGATGGGGGAAAAAGAAAAAAAAATCAAAACGGCAAAGGGTGAGAAAGTAGAAGAATTTCAAGCATTATACATATTTCACTAGTTTAACTAACGAAAACAGAACCAATGAATTTTTTTTGTTTGGTTTAGGTTTTAGTGGTTCAGTTTGTGGGGCTCTCTAGTAAAAAAAAAAAAAAAGTGAAACACCCATGTATTTATATTTTATTAACAATAAAATGACTCATGAAGTATTTTCATAGTTACCAGGGAATCTCCCAAATAATACACTTGTACGAAATACAAAATATCTTAAGAGCATATATATTTTAAAAAAAAACTATATAAAGATCAACAACGTGTTTTACGATTCAGCAGAGTTGGATTTAATAGGCTAAAGAATCATAGAGTACACGAGTAAGGTATGGAATTGAAGTCAGCCTTTACATCGTAAATTGGAGCGTTAGTTAAAAGAATTAATTGAGAGAGTTGCGACGCCGTGCAGCATCAGCAAAGTAGCCTCACATGACTTGCGGTCCCAGCAAATACAGAAGACGACCTATCCTCTTTTTTTCAGGGCTTAAAATGTAGACCTATCTTTGACTTCATTTCTTTTTCGAATACCTCATTATGCACGTTACATTACAGTAACACCAGTGTAACCATATGGCAATATCATATTACATTAACTTAACAATAAATGGACCGTAATGATCTTTTTTAGTATTTGTTAAATGGACCGTAATGATTAATTGGTGACAACAAAATACTAAATGGACCGAAACTCTGATTCAACTTTATAAATAATGTAGGTTTGTATACCAGGATCCATTTCTCCTACAGTCCTACGATAATTAGTGTATAAAATAATGCATTTGGCTTTCTTCTAAGAAAAACTTTATAATAGCATTATTCACAGGAGATGTTAGGAACTTATCTGATTGGTTGGACCGATTAATCCTTACACCGTTTGCTAATTGGTTTAGACCATATATAAATGTTTACAAGTTTTAACTAATTCTACCCAACAAGACTAATCAAATAAAATGCGAGAAAACCAATCTATATAGAAAACATCTTTTTTGCGATCAATAGGGAAGAATTCTCATCTTTTTCATTATCTCTTATTTCCCAAAATGTGAATGTAAAAGCGGACAACCTGGCACGACAAGTTCGTACTGCACCGCATCTTGTTATCTATGTAAACAATATTCCACCAATTTGGCTTTAAATAGTTAATCTATATATGTNAAAAAAAAAAAAAAAAAAAAAATAGAAAACATCTTTTGTTAATAACCTACAATACTTAACCATATATGTTCTGAAACAGGACTTATACAACAATAATAGTAGCGCAAACACTAAGCTATAATATACTTAAGTTTACGTTTGAATTATTTTCAATTAGATCAAAAATATATATTTAGTGCTACATAATCATTATATTATATAAATTCCAATTTTTAAAAATATTTTATCTCTAATGATGCCAAATTAATAGTGATTGATTATAGCGTTGATATCCACATCCTAATATATAGAGAATTTTATTCATCTCATAATCGTTTTCTTTACCTCCTTTTTTTTGTCTATTATATTTAACATGCATTTTTGTGAGATTTTCGTAAATCTTTAATCAAGATTAGTTGGTTGTGCATCAGTCCCAATCTCTGAATAGACATGTCTAGTGGCAACGGCAGGAAAAACAGTTTGCCATTAAAAGTCATTGTAAATTGCTATTTCCATAAAATTCAATACAACGTTATACGTCGCAAACTTCGCAACATAATGATTGTCACAACGAAAATCCATTGCAACCCATCATAATCTTGCGATGCATTAACTCGTCGCACTTTAGCATAAGAGTAAGCAATTGAATAGTATTTCGATTTTCCTTTGTTTTTTTAATCAAATAACTCGTCCATCTCATCGCAATAATAATTACGTTGAAACATTTCATAGATTCGTCTTTTTTCTAATTTTTTTGTAAAGTGAAAATGCTATCGACTTTTCTATATATATGTTTCCTACCAAGACAAACCAAATAGTCAATTAGATTTTTATTAAAAAGACGAGATGTAGAATTTATACATAAACATATAGATCACGTTGCTAAACTGGAGACTCTTGAAACTCTAAATTGGTAGAGAAACAACCATAGAATTAAAATAGAAAGTAACTTTTCGTAATTACTTGTGCTCGATCTCCTTTTTCTCGAATATTACACAACAATGTTCATGCAATAACATATTAATGTAGTATATATGTGTGCGAAAGAAGGACTGAAAACGTGGAAGAAGAATCAACACTAAGATGCGACCAAATAAAGATCACCAAGAAGATAATATAAATCTAAAAGATACTGAAAAAAACTGAAAATCAACCTATAAGAAAAATAAATGTAACTGTGTATATGCATGTTGGTCCACGTGGTTCATGCAGAAGCATATCTGTTCCCCACTTACCCTGACCCCAACCACAGGCAGTCAGGCACTATAAAGTAAGTAAATCCTAAAACAAATCTTGAAATTATGATATTGCAACTTTTAGCTAGTAGCATCTCCGATATGACTACTTCAGTGCAAGAATATTTGTATATAATTGATTTGCGTTTCACCTTTTTCAGAATAATTGGTTTAAAAAGTTTGAACCGACATTAATCAACTAATTTTTACGAAAACGTTAATAACAACAGTAGTAATTACAATTAGTGGAATACAGGTGAAACCTACCCGACGGTGTCTGATTTCGCCGGAGAAAGATACTTAAGACGAGATCTTTATTTTCACTTCATCATTTGTTTAGAGACTAAATATTACAATACTTAGTTCAAACAAAATAGAAAGAAAATAGGATAGTTATAAAATAAACGATGGTGATATGAAAAGAGCTAAAATGAAACACTAAAAAGAATTTGATTTTCAAAGGTAGTTTTAGGCGTTTTGCCTCTGCTTTTTGCACTGTAGTAAGAAGAGCCAATGAAACTCAGGATGGATAGCGCCAAAATATAATCCATTGAATGTGATCATGGCGCTATCCCTCCTGAGCTTTACAGAATCTTCTCTACTTCTTTTTCGGGTTGTAACTTAGATAAAGAAAAACGATTAGAGAGAATGAGGGTAAGAGGATGGAAGTGAGGAAGAAGAAGGAGAAGAGAAGGTGTTATTTATAGACAAACGAAACTCAGGTTCGAAGGAACACACGTCATCTCCTCTTCGTTAAACGTGAAATTATTAATTTGTATTTCACCAAATTATAGTAAGGTCTACATTTTTTTCCTCTATAATAATTTTTACAAATTAAAACTTATTTATAAAATTTGTTTTGCTTTTCTTCTTGTGGAAAGTATTGATACTATACAGTCCAGATGTGATTTATTGGATCCCGTATCAATTGTTTGACTATATTTTCTTCTCCCCATCCTGTGATTCACAGAAATGAAGGAGCCTTAATTCAAATACATTAACAATTGCTTTATAATATAGTGCCACCATTTTATTCCGGACTTTAAGTATATAAATAGAGATCATATTATATAGTATGAATTATTGTGATTAACTACCGTTGGTCCGACTTTCAAAATATTCGAAGACATTTGCATATTTGCAAACTACGAGACTTTACAGAATACATTTTTTTGTTTGTGGGTTAGAAATGAAAAGTATAAAATATATACGCATTCCTTGATTTTAGACACTATTGAAAAAAATAAGATAATTTATAGAGTGGTTAATTAGATTTTTAGGTGAATATAAGATATCAGAGAGGTACAATTCTTGCCAAAATAGGTAAATCCTTTAAATGACGGTAAAGCTTGTTTTCCATATATGTTTACAAAAATGATTAAATTAATGAATGTCAAGACTTTTTTTTTTTTTTGGGCTAAATGTCAAGACTTTTACTTTATCTTTTTAGACTGTCGTTTGTATCTTTTTCATGCATTCCTGCCGACTACGGTCGTTAAGTAAAAAAATATGTATTCACTTGGTTTCAAAGATATACATAATGACGAAGATTGACAAGAAGACTGTACAAAATTAATTTAACTTTTTCCATAAATTATAGGTTTCGTTTATCATATATTCATCCTTAATTTTTCTGTTAAAAAGGATTCATCCTTTGTTGAACATTCACTTTTTTTTTTGATAAATAAAACATTCATTCTTCTGTTTAATATAAACCATTGACCAAAAAAAGTATTTTAAATAACTTAACTTAAAGAAGGCCTATACTGAGATTTTCTAATTTGGCTAAAATTGAAGGGTGCGTATTTATGTGTTTTATACTCTAGAAGTTAAACAGAAATTAATGTGTATATACTCCAGCTAACTTACAATATTACCCAAGTTATAATGGCTTGTCGAGAAAAGAACTAACTTACAAAATGGCCTAATTTATAATGATTTTGTCGAAAGAGCTAACTTTCAAAATGACTATAACAAACTTTTTTCATTTTTAAAATTCTTATAATTTTACGGAATATCGTGTTTTTTTTTGGTTTCATAATGTGACTTGTTATTTTGTATTAGGCTAATGAATTAAGATTGCGTGGTTAAGAAATGAGGTATAAGTTTTTGTGGGTTTGAGCCTGATGTCAAAATGTCTTGGTAGCTGAAAGTTTTTTCTCCATTATATTCTGGCCTAAAAATACTAGAATGAAACAGTCAGGTTGGAATAGACGATAGATTATCAGATTAGATTGAAATGGTTTTGTATTTCATGTCAAAAGTTTGGATGGTTAGGTTATATATGAGGTTANAAAAAAAAAAAAAAAAAAAAAAAGGGTTGTATTGGTTCTTTTCAAATAATGATAATGTTCCCCTATAGCGCATCTGAGCATTGACGAATAGCATTATTTAAGATATATTTTCTCATAAAAGTGAGTCTGGGTGTTATTAGTTACCATATTCACATCAATCTCACATCATGCGGTGTGGTCAATAGTCCGTCCCATATATATCACTTTCATCACTACATTTTTCTCAATTTAAATTTGTTTGTTTTTCCTTTTATTGTTTGAAAAATGAAATCAAAGGATTCATTACCAAATAGATTAGCAGTTAGTAAAGTGTTGATAAACTTATATATCGAGCATTTATAAAGCCAGTGGACAAACTTATGTAAGATTTTTTTTTTTTTTTTGGTCAAAATGTAAAAATTTAGCATCGGTACCTAAACAGGTTAAATCCAAATGTTCTTAAAAAGAGTATACTGTATATGACCATGTTTTTCATTTTTTTTTGAACTAAAACAAAACAAAACAAATTTAAGGATCATATCGGCTATTAAGGACATTTTTCTTATCATTTTTATTTTATTTTATTCAATTACATCAAATCACCTGCCTACTTTTAATTTCTTTTATTTAGAACATTTTAATCTATATAAATAAAAATATCATATCTAGAGCTAGCTGTCAAACAGGCTGACCAAACCCATTTCGTTAATTATCAGTTTGCCGTATTACGAACTTTGATAGATCAGTCCATGAATGGTTACAAATATACGAAGCTTGACATAATTCATATTCTAATCTGTATTGAACAAAGGATCACTATTGAACTATAATTAGTGAAACTTCGATTATACAAACACATTCACCAAATATGATGAGATTTCCAAAATTCGTTCATAATCTGAATATAATTAAGGGATCAGATGAGGGGTCCCCTTTTCGGAGCAAGATCCACGTACTCTAACTTCTACGTAGCTGGAAGAACTACCAAGTAAAAGAAAACAAAAGTACATACACAAGAATAATTAATTAGATATATGTAGATACATCTCCATATCTTTTACTGGCTGAGAATTTACAAACATTCAATCTGACATTATTCAATTCAATTTGGGTCAGCTTTTCGTTAGGTCATTATCATAGGTAACAGCCCTCAATCAATAGCCTGATACATTAATGTTAAAAAAGATTTTAAAATCCACATAAATACATGAAGATGATCAAATCTAAGTTGGAGTGTTATTTTGCTATTAATATACATGGAGTTCTATCTTCTGCCATCTCTACACAGTTGTGCTCTTATGGTGTGACATATAATTTATGAACATGGCTTTCTAAATATACAAATATTTTACTTTGTTAGTATAATTTTTAATACATAGGTAGCTTTTCTGTTAGTTTAAATTTTTTTAAGTATATAAAAGAACGATGGCACATCATAACCAAATATATTTTGGAAACAAACAAGGTATTTTAATAAGCTAACTTGAAATCAAGTGTTTGTTTCTTTGAAATTATTTAAAATCTTGTACGAAGCAAGATTCATAGAATCAGAGTAGTGGGAAGCCTCCATATAAAAGGAACCAATACACATTCAAAAGTATCGGCTGAACTTTTTGCAAAGACATTCATTCTGACAAAATTCAACCTCATTTGATCAGCTTTTCGTTAAAATGGTCATCATCCACACAGTCCTCAATCAATGGGGTCTATTGCCAATTTATCAGTAAAAAAAAAAAAAAGTTACTAATAAACAATAAATGTAATATGAAGAACGGGATTCTTCGAAAAATCCAAAGAAAGGATGATTGAAATTTAAGTTTTTAGTTATTCGAGAATTGAGAAATAATGGAGGAAATTCTGGGAAGAAATCAAAACAATTATTGGAGCGTCACTTCAGGGCGGCTTTATGATTCTGTATCTGTCCTGCCAACTTCCCAGTTTCTCCGCCTTCTTCTTTGTGACACAGAATTTAACACTCACAGCTTTTCATGCACATATTTTTATAATTTAAGAATATGAATGGTAACCATTATTTTAGTTCGGTTTAATTCAAACAGATAGTTTTTGAAGGATAAATATCGATGATAAACAGTCAAATAGTTTAAAATAAAAGGTAGAATATAAATCATAAAAATCTAAAAAAATATATCTCTAGTCCCAATTTATTACAAGCATCATCCTTACATATGTAAGGATAAACTCAGTGATATAAACATGTACATATTTTAACGGATTTTAAATACAATTATCAATTATTATATAGTCTGTATAATCATATGGTATTTTACGTAATATATGTGTAGATTTTACAATATTCCACCTTTGCAAGTCTCAGAGTTCAAAAAGTTTACTCAAACTACGTAGAGTAAAAACGCACATTGTTAACTAGCATATCTATTATCTAAGATTGATGGATTTTCTTGAGAACACATATCCAAAAAATTTAAAGCCATAACTATGGCCCAAAACCAAAAAAATGTTTTTGACCCAAAAAAAAGGATTTCAATTAGTAGGTCTTTTTCCAAACTTATAAGCAGTATACACTTGACACTCCTAACAAAAAAAAGAGGGATAAAAAGGTGAAGGTTATGATTATTTAATAAAAATCTTTTAGGTAATTAATTAATAAGATTAAATTTAACCGATTAGAGAAGAATACAATCTTACCTAGAAAATTCATCGACGAAATAAGAAATGACAAATTAAGAAAAATATGTTAAAAAATTTGATAGAGAAGAAGTGAGGGTAAGAAAATCAGCTGTACAATTGAAGTGGAATACATAGAAAAATACAAAAGGCGTAAGAGTAGTTTTCAACTAGAGTGATGGTCAACAATATAGGCATAAAGGAGTTCATTCCAAACATCAGGAACTCCAGGCAAACACCAATGTATACAATCTGAGTTACTATTTGGATTCAAGATTTCATTTTCATTCGGTGCTTCCCATTGTTTTCTGTAAATCGAAGGATGGCCTTCTTTTCGATACTCCGATAGTTGAGTAATGTTTATCATCTGCATGTTCAATCCTCGACTTTTAAGCCCGTCAAGCACATTTTCTACGACTCTCATCATCTTTGGATCTGATCCTTTTCCAGTATATCCCTCTTTATCTATTGGACTAGTTTCTCCATAACAGCTCTGGTTAAGTTTTCCTCCCCATTCTTCAGCCCTACATATAGGGATGTCAAAATGGATCAAATTTTATGGGTCAACTCGATCCAAACCGACTCATTAGCTTAATGGTTTTAATATTTGGGTCATAATGAGTTCATGGTTCAAATGAGTTAATGGTTCAATGGGTTGATGGGTCATATGAGTTGGGTTGTAATGGTTTATGAGTTAACTATTAACCCATCAAGTATAATATTAATATCACTATTATTATCATATCATCATCATTATCATCATTATTTTCATATTATCATCATTATTATATCATCATCATCATCATCATCATCATCATTATCATCATCATATTATAATTTTCCCACCAAAAATACAATTTCACAAATTTTTCCCGCCAAAAAACGCGGTTTCACAATTTTTCCCGCTAAAAATACGGTTTCACAATTTTTTCTGCCAAAAACGCGGTTTCACAAATTTTCCCGCCAAAAACGCGGTTTCACAAATTTTCCCGCCAAAAACGCGGTTTCACAAAATTTCCCGCAAAAAATACGGTTTCACAAAACTTCCTGCCAAAAACGCGGTTTCACAATTTTTCCCGCCAAAAATACGGTTTCACAAATTTTCTCGCCAAAAATACGGTCTCACAAAATTTCCCGCCAAAAACGCGTTTTTACAAATTTTCCCGCCAAAAATATGGTTTCACAAAATCTTCCCGCCAAAAATGATAATATATGATAATAATATATGATGATAATAATTACTCCTATTAGATAACTATTTATATTTTTCTTGTTAAAAGTTATTTATTAATTAATTATTGTATTTAACCATTAACCATTAAAATCATCAAATTAATTGAGTTTATGGGTTGACTCAACCCATTTAACAAATGAGTTGGATCAACTCGTAACCCATTTAATTGGTAACTCATTGGGTTATAGGTTGGTTTGAGTTGGTTTATCTATTTTGACACCCTACAGGCTACATATATGTATTTATTTTACTTGTTATCAGAAACCAAATAATACCAATATGACAAACTCATTTTATCATAAGTGCGCCGATCATATGCATGCATCATTTAACTAAAGTACTCAATAAACTTATCTCGCCATACAATGTTTGACTGTCAAAGTAAAAAATATTCAGCTCTTTAAATCAATAATTATGGATTATGTAAAAGCATATGGCGTATCAAATATTTAACTAAAGACCGACAATTATTAAAAAGAAAATAAAATGAAAAATTAAAGACCCATTGAATTTGTTTCCAATAGTTTAAAAGTCTTTTCGTTCTTTAATTTTTTTTCTTGTTTAGTTTGTATTCAATACGGATTGTTTTTTCGTCATTGATGTTTACAATTTTTAATAATGTTTGACAACAAAAAAAGTAAGTCGTTATGTTTTTTTCTTGTCAAACAAGTGGTTATGTTCTAATATATAGAACAATTATATAATACGTATATGAAAAGAAAACTTGAAATATAAAAGGGCCATTAGTCATATTCGAAATCTAAGATGAAACAAAGTTCAACTAGAGAATATTTCACTCCCACTCTAAAAACCAATTACGTAATATATTTACCAAAAATATAAAAGTAAGAAGGAAGATAAGAATCTATGAGGGAAAAAAATAGATCAAAAAGCATTATCATGGGTATTGAAAAGAGTTAGAGAAAGGTACCTTTCATGGGTGGGAGACATGGACATGAAGAAAAGTTTGGTAAGATTGGGGTTAACGTGAACCTCCAACCACTGAGACAGAGTTTGCAAAGCCATCTCATAAACCCTCACCATCTCCACTTCCTTGTATATTCCATCTAACTTCTCAAACGACCCCCACCTTTTATATATTTATTTAATATATTACCCATCTATTACATATTGAGAATAATTGAGTTTAAACTATAAGTAAAAAAACTTACAGTGATTTGATATGAGGCCTTCTCCACCATAAATAAGAGTTAAAGACAATGATATCAGATTCTGTCCAATGCCTCGCATGTCTCTCTATTGATTGGATCCGAACTATCCGTTCGGGTAATCTGTGGTTTGTCGGGTCGTCCGAGTTGGATTCCACCAGCAAAGGAGCCCAATAGAAGTCTATTGTTGCATTGTATTCCTGATTATTTTATCCGCAAAGACCGTCTCATGTTATTTGGAGATCACGTTTAAACATTTTATTAAACGAATTATTAAACGAATATCTTTTTAATGAAATAAAATATAGAAACTATAGGTTTTACTTTTTTGAAATGTTTATAAGTTTCTTCAAAAAATAATTTCAAAATTGGGGATGTTTAACAAATGCAGTATTTGCATGCAGCTTGCTTGCATGCTCTAAGATATGGTTCTAATCCACACCATTATTCACTTTTATATAACCGCCCACTTTACAAACAACTAACTATTTGAGTGTGAATTTTTTTTGGAGGACTTACGAGGGATTTGAAGGTGATAAGGTTAGAGCCATTGTTATGCATATACATCGACTTCGGGTTTGTAATAACTGAACTAACCATACACACCATTGATACCCATTGGCCTCTGTTCAAGGAGTCTCCTACGTACACCATCCTCTTATTTCTTAGCCCCTCCAGCAACTTCGTCCCATTGAACCTTTTTACATTTAAGGATTTTAAGAATGATAACATTGGTATCAATTTGGTAACAACAATTTAATTCTTTTTACATATGATGAGTTGGCAAACAAGAAAACAATAGGGGCCCAACTTAGGCCCAACCAATTGTAAATTTACTTTTGTTATCCTTATGTAATACAAATGATATTACAAAAAGAAAGAGAATTACTGTACCTTCCTATTTTCTAGCTTAATTCTCATAGATTGACTATTATAGAACTCATTAATAAACAAAAGCTCTTTTGTATATAATTTAATCAACGGGAAAGTGTATAATCAGCGGAGATATTGCAACATGTTTCTACGAATTGCCATAAATAAAGAAAAGAAAGATGTAAAAATGTGAAGTGAAAACAATGAAGAATGAAGCGATGTCCAAAAAAAAAAAACAATATAGACGGATAAAAACCTGGGGAGATCGCACGTGTGAGGCTGCCACCTCCAGAATTTGTAACTTAAATCGTTTCTCCCAAACTTCTCACAAGCCAACTGGTCAGACATGAACTTGCAATCTTTTTCTTTATAAAGAGGGTATGATTCGTTATCAAATATCCATTTCCCTTCAAATAGATTACAATCTCTGACACTGTAGCCGTCGCGGTCCGAAACACCGTCCCTTTGAGGGTTCTCCTTTGGCAAACCGTTTCGGGACAAAAACACAGCAGTGAATATTACTCCGGCCACAAGTATGGCGGCGATAGTGTGAAAGCTTGCCCTAATTCCCAGCATCAACAGTTGTCGCTTTGCCATTAGTTATGTGTTTGTTATTGTTGTTGTTATGATGTTTGTTTTGGGTTATATTGATGTGTCTTTCTTTGACTTGCCTTTTAACTCCAGCCTTCTTCAAGTGATTCTGTAGTTTGGTGGCCAATCAAATTTCAGTAGCTGTATATGAATAACTTATGCCTATATATATATAGCTGAATCATTTTCTTGATATAATTTCTAATTTTTGTGTTGATAGTTTGCCAAGCAATGCCCACTTGCAGAAAAATAATAATTTTTCAAGCTGATTAGAGAGGAAAGCTAACTATCCAAGACAAAATCTGGAAGGCTGGCTTCATTTGGAGAGGTGGACATGAGCTCATGACTTAAGTTGGGGTCGGACAAGGACTCTACAAAATAAAGTTAGGCAAACCTCTATGAGATAGAATCGGACGCTGACTTTAGAAGAAGGAATCTGACCGTAATCTCTTGTTATATATATATATATATATATATATAT
>OVAQ01000340.1:0-30387 GCA_900406345.1 Erysimum cheiri | reverse complement strand
CCGAACAAAATTCGTGGACGGTGTTTCAACAGTCCAGAGGACAGTAACAACCCAGAGCAAGTAACCTGCTTAAATATAATCCTTAACAACACTAATATGTATATATTCTTCTTTTGTCAGTCGAACTTGCTTCTACGTATGTACTAACTTGTCTCTCTAAATCTGTAGCCAATGATTTGTTGGTAGCCATTGGCTATATTTAGAGACCAGAAGGTTACCTTAAACTTTAGCTCTTCTCGTTGCAAATGTTTGAAGAGATTGGGATTCTAAGTTATGGCGTGCTTATATCACTGTTACCACATGACTATATAAATATTAAGGAGTACGACAATGTTGATTAACTTAGTTTCTCTGTACATTGAAGAGTTTAAATTTAATCATGGAGCGACATCGATTCAACACCGATTCAGGCTCAAAATCCAAGAACTCTAAGATGAAACACACTCGCAGAAAGACATGAAAGTGATGGAAGATAGAGAGAGAGATGAGATTCATAAGTCTGTCTTAAATCCTTAGCCGCTGAAGGTTTGGACAATAGTGTTGTGCCATGGATCAGACAAGTGCTGCAACAGATTCTCAAATGGTCCCTTTCCAGTCACATTGTGTTGAACCACAAACCCTAAGAATGCCAACATAGCCAGCCTCCCTGCAACAACAAAAAATGGTCTTTAGTCTTTTAACTCTAACTAACAGTTTCTTGCCTGACAAGATAACGAATTAGCTTTTTCTAAGCTTACCGTTTGCGAGCTCTTTCTCCTTAGCCTCGAGCGTAGGAGCAAAGTTAAGCGGGTTGAAGATTCCACCAGGGTAACCAACTTCACCCTTAGGTAAGCTGTATTGCTTAAAGATAGGGTCTTGGTTCACACTTCCTGGGTTCTTGATGTCTTGCCACCGTCTGATCTCAACGTAATGGAACAATATGAATTCGATCACGAACAATGTCGACGACGATGCAAAATACTGCTCTTTCCCAGCATCGTACCACTCCGGAACGTTAATGATTCCTACCAACAGTTTGACAACCACAACAGTGTTAAGTTCTTGAAAAAAAATGTTACAAATTATTTAGGTCATGTTAATGGTTACTCACCGATCTTGGTGAAAACTTCCGGCAAAAGCATCCCTGCGACACCGAGCATGGCCCATCGTCCGTTGACCAGCTCTGCCTGGATGAACCATTTCAAGTTCTCTGGATCCTCTGCTAGCCCCAACGGGTCAAACCCATTGTCACCGGCAAGACTGAAAATATGTATAAGAGTGAGTGAGTGTCTAAGTGAACCGGTATTCAATAAGCCATGTCTAACCTAACCAAGCCAAATGATTTATTCAATTGTTCCGGTTGTGTTCAAGTAAATTACTATACACTTAAAACCAAACCGGTATCAGACAGAGTAAACGTAACCAAATCGATTATATAGTTGGTTCCGGTTGAGTTAAACCGAAATTAAATGTACTTTGCAAAATTACCTGCCGGTGAGATACTCAGGCGACGCCAAACCGGGCAACCATTCTCCTTTCTTAGCTTCAACCTTAAACGACGACGTTTTGGTCGATGATCCGATCGATTTAAACGACAAGGCACGGTTCAATCTACCAGAAGAACCGGTGAGGAATCTTGGCTTTGAAGTACATGGTCGGAAAATCGAGGCCGAGGCATGAGTAGTGACAGTCGCCATTATCCCTAGCTAGACTCAGAAGATCCGACCCGAGAACCCGGTACTGTAAGAAGAATGGATTGAAATCAAGAGATTGAAAGATGAGTTCAGAGATGATTGTGAAGAAATAAGACTTGGGGGATTTGTAAGTTTATTCTGAGGTGAGTTTTGTGGCTGTGGTTTAATGGCTGAGTATCTACCGTTAGATTAGATGACGTGGTTGATTTGACGGATAAGATGGGTTTGAGGGGAGATAAAGGCTTATCGGTTTATCTTCGTAGCGTATCTTAAAGGATTTTAATGTTGTGTGAGATTGGTCGGAATAAGATAGTGTCGGGTCCATTGTTGTTACACGTGGCAATGATACGGATTAAAATATAAGAGTGGAGTGAGGATTCTCCTCAACCAATCAAATGGAACTGAATTGGCATATGGGAAAACAAAAAATCCAAGTGTGATTTTCCTAATCATCAAGATAGGGGAGTGTATTTTTTTTCCCTTATATACATTGGGGGAATGATGTCAAAAATAAAATATATATATACATAAGGGGAATATAAAAAGTAAATGTGTAAATTTTGTAATATTTTTGTATAGCATCTAAATATTAGGTTTTATGTGAACTATATAGAAGTGGTTAAAGTAGAAAACAAATTATTGTGAATTCATCAAATTTTATTTTCAGTGGAAAATAAGCTTTACTAATTGTATCACAATATATGATATATCAAGAATTTTTTTGAAATTGAGTGAAACTATTTTAAGTTGACTTTTTCCTCTGATTTTTAGGTTGTTAAACATAAATGTCTGAAGTCTATATTGACTTTGGGCTTGTCAAGGTTGAGAACCTCAGGCTGGTTTGAGGAGTTGTGATATCGGATGGTTTTAGGCCCAAGAAGAAGAGAAGAGAAGAAGGAGAAATCGAAAGAAACAAAACTTCTTCAACCTCTCTTCAAGACCGACATATCTTTTTTGTTCATCTTTCTTGAAAGTTTGACACAGAGATACGAGATTACCTTTTAAATTGTAAACACAGCTTTTTTTTTGCGTCAAATATAGAAAAAGTAAGACGATATCCAAACCAAATTGGTCAAATGTCATCACAAATTTTAATTTACGTTGTTTTTTTTTGTTGAATATTCGTTAATATTACTTTCTTTTTGTTGTTGTTGTTGTTGTTAAAGTTCGTTAATATTAACTCTTACGAAGCTCAAACTTTCTTGGAAATTCACAGAGCCATGAATGTATAAACATAAATAAGTAGACAACGACGAAATTAGGAAAAAGTACATTAGACGAGTCATCCATTAGCCAGCAATATAATTAATTATATAATCTTTAACAAAAAAAAGATATAGTTAATTATATTATTGTTCCAATATATTTCACGAAAAACTCTTATCGACGAGCTTGACAAACTCATAAAAATCAATTTTCCCATCTCTATTCTCATCAAAAACCTTAATCATCTTCCTACACTCCATCTTTGTACACTCATCGTATCCTAACAAACTCAACACATGTTTTAACTCATTTTCATCTATAAACCCATCTTGATTCTCATCAAATAACCTAAACGCCTCCTTCACTACCTCCTTACCCATAATCTCATTCTTCTCAAGCAAATACTCTTCTCCTTCTTCTATCAAACGTTCGTATAAAGCTTCCGAGTCATCGATCATTGCCTTGACTTCTTCCACGGACGTCTTGTTATCTACTCGATGTGGGACGGAAACTTTCTTTACGATTGGGAGCTCGATCATATTTTGCTTCTTGTTTCTTGTTGAGGCGAAGAGAATGTAGGCGTTAGAGAAGAAGAGATGGAAACGAAAAGAAGAAGAGAAGTCTTGAATTATCATCATGAGATTGAGAATGAACAATAAGATGGCAATGGTGAGGAGAGAGATCGGGCTAAAAACAGACGTATCCTCCATATTAATCTAAATTTATGTGTGTGGAATACCATAAAATTTTTATGAAGCTTTTTTTCTTTTTGTCTTTGGTTTCAATGGTTGGATAATGTGTGTGTTGAGTTGGTCCTATTTTATAAGCGGTGTTACATTTTTACTTTAAGTACGAAGACCAAAAACATATCTTACTCACAAAGTCTGCGGAAAGAGTCTCCATGGAAATTGTTGAGAAACTACCAATTGATATTCTTTAGAAGAGAAACATGCTACTTTTTAATGCTACTTTAAAATTCACCGCAATTCAATTAAAGTCTTTATTTATACTTTATACCAACCGAGAAAAACTAAAAAAGTACCATCAAATCAAAAATATATCACACTAACAAATAACTATGCTTGCAATTAAAACAATTTTTTCAAAACTAATAACTATTCTTATTGTAAATGTTTGTTTGATTTGAAATTTTATCTTGTATGCATTTAGTGTAGGTGATCTATATATATCCCAAAATCAAATTGAACTTTTGGACTGATCCCAAATGGAAACATGGCCGGCAGGTAATCTTGTGATATAAGAAACAAGAAACAAATATTTATATTTTGAAATTGAATAAAATAATGTAATCAACTTCTCATCATATACCAAGAACACAAAAAATAGAGTTGAAAGTTGAGTGAGAGCATCTTTCATTATCTTGGATTCCAATTCACGGAAATTTCCATGCAATTTCCTCGTAATGTTTTCCTTGATTTATAATCATGTTGCTTTCATCGACCCCAAGTCTTTGGCTTATTTATGTGGAATTAATATTGAGACTCGTCGGGGTAGTTCAGATCCAAACCATGATCAGTTTTTGGTTTATAAAACATGCATGTTTTATTATAATAGTTTGATAAAATTAAACTTTATTTCTAAAGTTCACGTTATAGTTCACACACACTCAAATTTGAATTCATGTTATTATAGAATAAGCCAATAAGGTATTAACAAAAACTAGTAGAATACGGAATTTTTCTTATATTGCAATAACAAACTTTTTTTCATTTTTTTTTGGTAGAATAACAAACTTTTTTTCATGAAATACGATTTCTAAATATTGTATGCACATTATTATACATAAATGATATATAAGTTAGTTAGGTATATATTGCCGTATTGTATTGCATGATGCGTTGAAATATAATTTTTTTGTAAGAAATGCTGGGATATTAGAATATTCTCTATAGATTGGTCTTATATTGTATTTATAAACAATTTTATTTCAAAACAAAGTTGGACTCATTTTATCATTAAACTTCAAAAAATCATATCTTTCAAAGTTTTTGATCATTTTACACGGTCGGTTTATATTTTGATTTAATTTGTTAGTACTCCACTATTTTCATATAGATAGAAAATAATTAAATCAAATGTGAATAACATTTGAAAATATTTAAATTTTTAAGATCTGACCATCTGAAACATAGAGTGATAGAAAACTTTCATTTGCAGTAGATTTTTTTTAAAAAATTATAATTTGTTTTAGTAACCTACAAAAGAACTAAAAAACAACGTTTGTGGTTGGTAAATGGTAAGTGGTAACATTGTGGAATAGCAAAATTTTAAATTTAACTAAAAAAACAAAAATGAAAACATGAGACTTGAGCTCTAAATGTCTTTAATCCCAAGAGCAAAGACAAAGTTTGTGTCTCATGTCGACCTCTTATCTTTGTAGATAGGAGAAGTAAAAGTACGAATTTCAAAATGAACATCATTGAAGTATACGAGCCCATTGTAGACATCGTATGTTTATGGGCCTAAAGAGATTAAGAAATGGATTTGTCTACAATACTCATCTCTCGAAGAATCTGTAATCTTTTGATTTTCTTTGTCAAATTAAATCACAAAAACCTCTCCATCGATTCGGATCATCCACAACACTCGAAGATGAAACCCGACCCGAATAGACGCAGAAACCGAGCCTTATCTTCTTCTTCTTCCCCATCAAAGACCCGACCCGGAGTTTCTTCCGGGTCGCCAAACCGGAATTCTGGTGGAAAGGTGAAAGCTTCGGCCACTTTAATCGACCGGGAGGAGATGGGTCTTTTTCCCGGGTCGGGTTACGATGACCCGAATCCAGAACCTAGGAGCTTTCCTTATAGTGTGAAACAGCAATGCTGGGAAAAAGCAGAGAAGATTAAAGGGAGAGATCCTGAGCGTTGGAGGAGAGATCATTTAGGGAACATTGTGTTTAGGAAACTTGTAGGTTGTCCTGGATGCTTGTGCCATGATTATGATCACATTGTTCCTTACTCCAAGGTTTGTCCTTTACTACTCTCACTTCTTGTTGATACTCTGTTTTGTAGCCAATCAATTCAGATTAGTTAAAGTTTAGGATTGAGCTCAAACTTCGTGGAATGTATAGGGAAAGTTTTGATTTTAGGTCATTTTTAATATAGTTTCTATATGTGATTGATCATTGTGAGATTGAGCTATTTACTCCAAGGTCTGTCTTTTTGTTCTTGTTGATTACTACTCTCACTTCATGAGACTCTGTTTTGCCTATGAGTTCTGGTAATTTAGGCTTTAGGATTGAGCTGAAACTTCGTGTGTTTTAAGCTCTTTCACTGCGAAATGTATTGGGGATTTTGGTGTAGGAACTTGATGGCTCTGTAATCTCAGAAAATTTTGCTCCTAGGCCATTTCAATACAGTTTCTGAAAGGTGTTTGATCACTGTGAAATATTTTTTTTGAATTTGAGCCATTTATTTACATTCTTGATTTGGGATCTGAGAGGTAAGGGAAATGGGTTTTTTCTCTTGTTGTCATGTTGGTGACACAACAAAGTTTAGAGTCAAAATGCTGGAAGATGTAACTAGAAGGCTAAACAATGACTATAGATTCCTGGGTTGGATCAACTCGATCGTACAACTTGCATCATTGTCATTCACCTAGTAAGTTGAAGAATGAGGGGAAAGGGTATTATTGTTATGCAGCATAGTCTTATAGGAGCTATTTTTGTTTGTTTTCTGAAGTCTCTGTCGTCACTATTGATAGGAGATGTGTCCATAAGAACACGCGTTTGATAAACCCCACACGAGTTCTTGTTTCTGAAAAGTTTGCTGTATTCACATTGACAGTAGGATTTTTGGTATTCACATTTATCCTTTGAATCAACCGTTAATGGATTGCAGCTTCACGACTCTGTTAGAACTATTACTGATAAGTTGTAATAAACAATAGAAAAGGTCATGGAACTTCTCGGAAGGAGAAAATAGTGTCTAAAAGATCCAGAAAGCTCTGGAAATCTGGAACTACTACTGTCATGTTTCCTGCTTTCATTTGTTTGATCTAGTTGTGACACTAATCACCCAATAGGATTTATTGAATTTGTATAGATAATGAATCAATCTTTTTCTTCACTGAAACACATAATGTACCTGGATTCGTAGTACATATTTAGTATGATATGCAGGAGGAAGATATTGTCATCCACATGTAACATTAGTCATTTGGTGCTCATACTTCTCCGAAAGCATCTGAAGAATTTATTTTCCAACTTTATAGGGCGGCAAGAGTACTCTGGAAAACTGCCAGGTTCTGCAGGTACACTGACTATTCCTGTGAAAATTTAAGCTAACTTATAACTACCACTTAAATGTCTTATGTCTACTACATATCTATGTTTTAATCCAACTTTATAGTTTATTGATGTCTATAATATCTATGTTTATAGTCACTATTCTCTCGTATATTGCCTTATGACTGGGTATTTGCTTAGTGAAGGCTTCTCTTAGACGACCTATTTTCCACATAACACCCTCTTGTTTACTTCAAACCAGACATACCCTTTAGCTTTTTTATCTTCGTTGGAATCAATGAGTTTGTTTCGTTTCTACGTTTCAGGCAAAGGTAAACCGATCAAAGGGTAATAAAACCGATATTTCTCGAGCCGAGCTTATAGAGAGGAGTTCTTATTGCCGAGTTGCTGGTAATTCTGCACGCTTATCACTCTATAAAACTAACTGTAACTGATTTTGACCCTAATATGTTCTCTGCGTATATTTTGTAGGCAGGGATATGGATCTCATTGAGCTAACAGCTTACGGGAATGTACAGCGCGCGCCTGAGTCCAGTGGATGCAGGATTCAGTGATCTCTGTTGAAGATCTATGGATGGAAATGAAATGATGAGTTTCTCAATATTTACTTGGACAAGAATCTGTAATTTTTGTCAGTTCTTATCTGAGTTACTTGTGTATATACTATTGGTTATCTTTGATTCTATTTAGTTATACTCTTTTATTGTATTTTTCACATAGAAAATATGTCTTGTACTAGTTGTAATTTTGTACTCCTTGTTTAACGTATATTGCTACATCCATGATGCAATATTCAAATGTAAATGTGAAAAAAGTGACTTTGTCATGGACTCTCTTTCTTATCTTCTTTTATCTTCTTGAAGCATACTTTTACTCCCTTTCTTTTCATTTATCTATTATAAATTCGATTTTTCTTGCTCCAACATCTTTATGTTTTGTTCGCTTATATCGGATTTGGTAATAGAAAACTCTAAGCAACAAATAAATTAAAATAACGCTTTAGCGAGAACGATAAAAAAGACATATATTTAAGTTATTTACATAATTACATGTCACTTTTTACCTGAAACATTAAAAGAAGAAGAAAAATACAAAAGTCTAAAAAGACGTCTCTTTTTGTTACCTTTTTTTTTAGGTTATCTTTAGGAGGCGTGTCAGGTCTTCCTCAAAGAGCGTAAAGGTTTTTTACACGTGTCAAGATCTTAGCAGATGCCTTCCTTTGTGGGAAATTCCTTTTTATTTTTTTGTGCTTTGTTGGAAAATCTACTCACTAAAGTTGTCCTTTTACAGTATTTAACTGTTTGACAACAAAAGAAAACAGTACTCCTATTTAACTGTTGTTAAATTGAACAAATTAAATTGTTAGGTACATTTTTTATTTGTTTTGTTTTAGATGAATATTGTATTTTGTTATTTGTTTCGTTTGGAATGACTAGGGATGTTCATATCTCTTGGAATGAATCGAAAGCATACTTCCAATTAAAGCAGATCTAATGGATAATATGATTTGTGGTGAGAGTAAACCTCGTTTTGGTACACCAACTTATATAGTCCAAACCTCATGCAAGAGTTATTCTCATATCTCTTTTGGTACTCCAACGTATATAATCCCAACCTCTTATAATAAGTTATAGAAAGGGTCAATTCAGGCGAATCAGTTAAATGGTTCTTAAGAAAAAGTACCTCACTTAGTCACTTCGATCACGATTTTACCAAAACCATATACTATACCATTGGATAACAAGAAGTGGACTTGGATAATAAAATTTACAGTCTATTTAAAAGTGCAGTGGCCTTCTCATTTCAAGTGGATAACATTATTTGATCACATTCTTTCTTATTAAATTTTAGTGGAGGGTTGACTCTATCTTCCAATTCTTGGAGTGGTTTTACTTTGATAATCAAAGGTCAACACTAAATCATTAGTTTCCCAATGAAACCATCCTATTTCTTAGTTTAAGGGTTGATCCATTAATATTTTCTTGAAATTTTACATGAGTGCATATTTTTTCTCTATAAAAAGCTTTATCATTGTTTTATCCAACAATATACTATGTTTTATTGATTTGAATTTGAATAGTAATAAGACAAAGACATTAATACAATCAACTATAATACATATATATCATGATCAATTTTTTTTTTTTTTTTTATCATGTTCAATTTAATAGTACAAAGTACAAACTATTAGGCTATATATCAACGATACTAATAAAATTATTTATCTCTAATGGATTCACTTTAATCAAGATCATATCAATTCACATTTATAAATCTATTTTGTGTGTATATATATATATATCATAGTAATGAAATACGGTGGCAAGAAAATCAAATTATTCGACTCTATATAACCAAACCAACATAATGCTTTTAGTTTATAACTATCTTGAGTTATGCTCGTAAAGAGACAAAGACGCATCAGATCTTCATTTTCTTATGTTTTTCCCTATTTTATCATATCATTTGTAAGGTTAGCTTAGCTAGCCACGCAAAGTAGTTAATGAAGGAGCCTAACCAGTGTAATAGAGCATTTACATTTAGATGATAAATTAAGTTAATATAAAGACGAAAGAAGTTTAGAAGATTAGTTAGGCCTAATTTTAGTTAATTGTTTTCTTTGATTGAAATGCTTCCATTTTTAAATACAACAGAAACATCGAAAAGGAGTGTAATCTTCCGTTGCTTCTTAATTATTTATTGATGGGTCTAAACATCTTAACGACGTTGTTTGGAACCATTTGCGAAAAGCAAATAAATATTTGTGTGTCTTCCATTATAGTGGTAGCGTTTGCGGTTGAAACGCGTTTGGCATTAGTCAATGTTTAATTGGATGCCCAACTTATCTCTTCCAAATTTTTTGAAAAGGCGTTTTGGGTGATAAGAAAACAAGAATAAAAACCTGAATTAATAATTTAACATTACAAATTTTATTTGAAAAAATAAATGTTAATGCAAGGTAGGGAAAAAACAAGAAAAAAGGAACAAATTTGCTTTTGCCACATAATGAAAAAAGGCAGAAAAGAACAGTATTATATAAAGAGGAAAAAAAACAACTTGACATACTTTTCTTTGTAAGGATGATAATAATAATATTGTGTGCCATGGTATTTTAGTAGTATGTTATAGAAAAAACTAATATGCGTGGCTAATAATAGTTTTGGCCCTCTAAAATATCTAAGTTGCTTTCAAAGACACAGACCAAATAATAAAGTAAAAACTGGAAATAAACATATAGTGGTGACCCATCTTTTTCAGCATCAATATAAAAACTAAAAAGGATTAAAAAAGGATACAAATAAAAGGAACTTTTTCAACACATTAAATTCTGATTGTCTGTACGTGTAATGGGACCGTCAAGTTTTCTTCATATTGTCCATCTAAAATCTTAAGGGATTCATATCTTTGTATAGAAAATCTTCTTAAAAAACCCTTCTCATGATTGCATCTAATTTTATCCAAGAATTGAGATTTAAGATTTCTCTAATTTTTCATCCATACTAATAAGTAATAACAACATTTTAAATACTAAATATACTTCTAGTTTTTCTATAACTTAATAATATTAATTAAATAAATAATGTACGCCGTCAAAAAGAAATTAAATAAATAATATACTTCAATTATTACATAAAATGTGCATAAATTACAAGACATGAATGAAACGACGAGCTAATGGAGTAATTTTAGTAGGATATGTTCTTGGATTTGATATTTATAAATTATCCGTAAGAGATTTTGAAGTGTAATACTATTACTAAAATATTTTTTGAACTTCTATATGTTGAAAATGTAAAATTAATTCCATAAACAAGTTATAGAATAAACCGAAACTATAACACAACGATTTTAAAACATTAAAAATCTTAAGCATCATTAAATGTAAAAACAGAAGAAATAGCTAAGATTTTGGCATCTATTATTATTTCAAATGATCCCAAATTCCGAATATATACAATCATTTTATATATACAATCAATTTGCACCGCTCTATTCGTGTTATCTTGTATAGCTAATTTTTCTTCTTCACTATTTTTAATTTGAGTGTTTTCGTTTTTAGTAGAAGAACTTCACAACAAGGCAAGAAGTTGTGAAGACGAGTCAGAGAACTCAGAAGAGTGTCGGTTGAAATGCCAACGCAACAACGGTCAACACCACCTTTTTACCATTAATGTTATCTTCCCACATGAAGAAAGAAAGAAAAGTGAATCAATAGTGTACAGTACAAAACATCTAAAGTAATAAGGTCACTAGGAAGAAGAAAAAGAGTTTGATTCTCAAAAACTCATCATTCTCCAAATAATCTATACATACAATCATCATACATATATACATACATATATAACTCTAAATCCGTTCATGGAAATTGAGTGATCTTGATAGAGCAGCAGGGTTAGCAGAACGAACAGGGGAGTTCTCGGCTTTTTCGTTGTTATTCATCTTCGTCTTTTGATCAAACCCTTTGAACATACCGCCTTTGCTTATTCCCTCGTTCTTGATTCCCAATGTTGTCCATATAGAGCTCTTTGCTGCTTCGTTGGGATCGTCTATTCTCAATGTTTTTGGGACCAGAACGCACCCGTTCCTCTGTTTCCGGTCTGTCTCATTGTCCTTTCTCACGGATTCTTCATCTCTTGAATGCTTTCCGAGAGTGGGAGAGTTTGGATTTGTACCCTTTTGGCTCATAGGCGATGAGGATTGATGCGGCGATAGCATTGGGATGGTCCAGTAAGGGTAAAACGGCATTGGATACCCTGGAGGCGGGTAAAACCCTGGTGGAGGGATCGCTGGATTCCACGTGTATGGCCATGGAACACCTGGGATGCAAGCATAACCATTCATGTTGTTGTTGTTGTTTATTTGTGGGTCAACAACTCTGCCACTTTGTGCTCTTGTTTCATCCACTGACTGATTGTTAGAGGTGGTCACGGAAGAGCCACTCGAGCAATCATCACCATTCTCTACCAGAGCCACAAGCCGCTGATCTGCTAACCCGTGAAACCCGTTCCTAGCTCCATTTGAGACCTTCTGGTCTCCCTGTAGCTTCATCACAGGTGCCATGGGAGCAGCAGCAGCGTGCTGTTGATGAGCATCCAGACCAAAACTCAAGACCCGGGTGTTTGCCTGCAAGCCCGGATCAAGCCTAGCAGCCTCAAGAGCCTCGGAAATAGTGATATGACGGTAATGAGAAGACGAGCTTTTGTTCTTACGTCGTCCTGCCCCCACAGGAACATTCCTCATAGTCCCACCAGCTGTCCAATATCTCTGACAAGCCTTGCAGAAATGACGAGGCTGGTTTATGTTGTAGTTGTTGTAATAACAGAACTTAGTCTCCATGCTTTTGCATCTCGGACACGGTAGAATCTTAGTTGGTTTCTTCAGAGTTTTACCGTCAGCTGTGGTCTGCTGATTATCCTCAGGCGAGTCACTATTCTCTATCTGATCCATTGATGTAGCTTCCTCTTTGTCTCCGGATTCGAGTTTGGAATCACTCGAATTGTCTTCACAGTTCTTGTTCTTATCTGATGACTCTGGAGTTACCTGAGAGGGCAATAAACATTAAAATTAAAGACCACTTGCAATGGATAAAGAAGAAGAAGTTTCTAGATAAACTATTAACAATCAAACAAATATTCTTTAAATTACTCTTCACCAGAACCAAGAATCTCTAATAATAAAATAAACAAAACAAGATTGGAGCTTTTTGATTCAGATTCGTTCATGAGACTTATCACACAAAATTGTAGATCCAAAGATCACCAAAACACAGTACAAAGAGTTCTTTGTGATTAAGGTTAAGCTAATTACGACTACAAAACTACTTGAAATCACATTTAATTTTAGGTTTAAACAAAGAAATAACTTTGTTCTCAGTCAATACCTTCTCTGCTGATTTGTCATCTCCGCCGCTCCAATCATCTTCCTGTTCCTCCTCCGCCGATTCAAAAACCGCCGGAAAAGGGATTTTCATACCGAAGAGCTTAATAGCTGGATCTCTACTCTCCATCATCATTTTGTTTCTTCTCGATTTAACCAGAAACAGGGCGCGAGAAAGCTTCGTAGGTAGAGAGAGTCTCTGTTTCTTCTCTCTCTCACTCAAGTAGGAAATGGGAGATTTGGGGGAATTGGAGAGTGAATTGAGGAAATTAGGGATTTAGATCCGTTTAAAAGAGAAGGAGGAACCACGTCAGCATCACAGTTCAATTCTCAGCCACAAGTTTATGTGGCCTCCGATATTTTCCTTTTAGCTCATTAATACCGGGTCGGGTTGTCGGGTTTTATTAGTAGTATTTAATTTCAATATTTCCTACCTTTTTCATGTTTATTATTCGCATCTAATCTTTTTATTTTTCGTTTCTCTTAATTTTTGTTGCACATTTTATTCGACAATTTCAAACCATATTAGTGATTATAACACTTAAAAGTATCGGTTTCTTTTTATTTCCTATCAGAAACAAAGTTTAATATTTTTTTGGAATTTTTTTGATTATTAATATATTAAATTTTGTTTAATAAGCTCATAATTACAAAATATTTTTTCCGCTCACGAGATAATTATCAGAAACATCAATTTTTAAAAAACAATTATATATCAGATAACTGCAGTCTGCAATATCACGAAATCACACCAATAATTTAAAATTTTATGTTTTTAACGTTGTAATTTTAAAACATTTATACTTTTAAAAGTTTAAAATTTTATATAGTATTTTGTATTTTTCAAAAATTTTATGAATAGTAAAAAAAAAATAATTTATTTTCTTTACATTCAGCTAATAAGTTTTTAAATTTTAAAAATCATCAATGAGATCTCATGTAATTTGTCATTCATTTACTCAAATTTGTTTTTTTTACCATAATTGAAGTTTTATCCAAAAATATAACTTTATCATTTCACCAACTATCCTAAGTAGCAAAAAAAAACATAGTTCCAACACATTAAAATTTATTTTAGGTCGTAATATATTGTTTTTTAATAACAATACAAAAATTTTGAAAAATAGAAAAGAAAATAAAGAGATTTATATTCAATTTTATACAAAAATCTAATATAGAAAAGTCCTCACACAATAGATAAAGAGATTTTACATTACCAAAAAAAAAAAAAAAAGATAAAGAGATTTATCAGTTGTGAGTTTGGATAAGAAAAAGCAAAGGAAGGTCGGATGTAATGACGAGTCAATAAACCATTGGCTGTCAACAAAAAGTTTTATTTGGTCTCTGCCACATTGTACAATTACCCTTCAGCTTTTAGAGAATCTAAATCAAAGTCTGTCTTTTGCCACGTTGGATTCTGTCACACCTGCTCATGGATTTCAACAAAAGACTCTTGCTTGATCTAATCACAACCCTTCACGTGTTCCACTGCGATCACATCATCATTTTTAGTTTTATTTTTCTTTCGTTGATATTTTAAAGTTGTGTACGTACTATTTATATCTTACCAAAAAATGGCAACACTCTGGTTTTGTTATTCATTATATAAATAAAAAGGTTTTCTATTAATGACAACAATCTGATGAACTAACGAATTTTAGCTTTTTAGCTGATAAGTAACATCTGTTTCTGACATTTTTAAGGGAAAAAATAAATGTCACTTATTAATACTCATGTACTTTTCAGTATTTATTTCAGTATTTATTTCAGTTTACAACTTATTTGGGGAAAAAATGAAAAAAATAATAATTGGAAAATGAACGTTTTTATATACCCATTACCTCTAAGGCAAAGTATATTACATAACCGATCATGCCAATCGATTTTTTTAACAAGTATGTTTTTACAATACCTTTAAACAAAAAAAATATTTATTTTGATAAGGTATTTATAAATTTCTCAGTTTCATAAACTCCCTAAGTAAAATGGAAAATACATATTTTTAGATGACTTTCTTTTTTTCTTGAAACGTTAATATTTGGGCTTAAAATGCCAAGACAGTGATAACCTTGAAAACCATTGTTTCATCTTAAAAAAAAATAGAAACTAAAATCGTAAGACCATATATAAAATATAAAAATAAATGGACAATTCTCTAAAATACCATCATTTTTGTTTTTAGGACAAAAATACTACAAAACTAAAATTAAATTTTAAAATTTAAAATTTAAAATTATAAATTCTAAATTCTAAACACTAAACCTTATCCCCTAAATAATATACCTTAACTGTATAATAATCAACCCAAACCAATGATTTAAAATTCTCCAACATTGAACAATAATTTGGTATTAGTGGTATTTTTAGAAACAAAACCAAAATGATAGTATTTTAAGGAATTCCTCAAAATGGGCAAAATAACATATGCAACGTAATTTTAACATATATAGAAGTGTCTTTCTTGTTGTTAGTCAACATATAAATCCATTTGAACATGGAAACTCTGGAAATTTTATAATCTTAATTAGTACACACATGAACAAATGCTAATTCTTATTCTCAATCTGGTTTATGAGTGTAGTACACATTTTGTACTCCTCCATATAGCGATTTTGAAATAGGGTTTCTTATTTATTAAAAAAATGATTGTTTAAATTATACTACTAGATAATAAATAATAATGTCTGTGAAGATAAGCCACATCTTTGTGTGTAAGCCTTGCCTTTACACAGCACGACTGGCGAGATGTGGACGCTGCGTCCCCTTGGGAGTTACATTAAAAACAACACCTTTTTTCTATCCACCTTTTCATTTATTTTTATTGGGCCTAATCAGATAATTTTGCTGGATTTGTTTTTCCGACGACAAAACAATTTGATTTACTTCACGAATCATGGTTTATGTGGCAAATCAATACAATAAAAATTAAAATAATGTCTTGTCTTTCTTATCAATACTAAATTTGTTGGAATAAAACCTTGATTAGTACTTAAAAATTTAATCGCTTTTATGCATTTTTTCAAGCACATTTATTACAGTTTCATGTCATCATTGCAAATTAAACAGATTTACATATCCTTAGGTGTTGCTTACATATACAAGAAAACCTATATGTAGTAGAAAAAGTACTTTTATTTAAAAGCAATTTTATTCTTCGTTGTTACAAACACATTGGGACAAGAAAGATCAACAATGAGAATCCCTAACTTCTATCAAAAGCCAGAGATGGTAACTCTCGTAGTTTCGGCGAGTTACAAAAATTGTCATGTAAAATCAATTATTATGTTCCATCCCTTATCGAGTAGTACTCGACCACATCTCTTCCTTAAAGCCCATTTACAGGTCTAGATGTAAGCCCATTTAAAGGTCTAAATGTAAGCACATTTAAAGGTCCAGGTTTTAACCCATTCAAAATTTCAAAGCTTCGAGCCTTCAAGCATTTTTATTTTTTTTTGACATCTTTCAACTTTCAAGCCTTCTCCTTAAACGCTCACTGTTTGGTGATTTGCTGAAAGTAGCACCAGTCCAGAATATTCTTGTAACTCAAATCAGATATACTTTCTGCAAGATAATACTAAAAGAAGAAGAAAAGAAAGTAATCGAATATCTTTTTTAGTTACATGTAAAATTATATAATAACTGAAGTCTTCCTTAATTTTTTATTTTGTTTTATTTAAATTCCGAATTTACAGAGAAGAAAAGTAATTGGGCTTGACCCACTTGTCATGACCTAAGGTTATATAGGTATATATATATATATTGTTTTAGGTTTTGATAATACACACGAGAGTTTCTCATAAAACCCTAGACACAAAAGATAAACAGTTTGTCGTCATAATTTGACATCTGATCTCTCCGGCACTAGCATCTCGTTAGATCCAGTCTGTGTGTGTATCAACGTATGGATACCACTAAAGGCATAACGTTTGAAATGTTTTATAACTTTGATTTATTTCAGTTCATCTTTCCGCTGCAAAACCAGGTATATCTAAAACCTTGTAGTAAATATTTAATTCAATATTTACACAAATTCTGGCAATTGAATTTGTGACTAGTTTTATAATAAAACCATGTAGTATAGGTCTATAGTTGGAATTTGTATAAATTTTATAATGTTTTATAAAACTAGTCACAAATTCAATTGTCAGGATTTGTGTAATATTGAATTAAATCTCTACCATAAAGTTTTAAATATACCTAGAGGTTTTGCAGCGAAAAAATAAACTGAAATAAATCAAAGTTGTAAAACTCTCCAAACGTTGTGCTTTTACACACAAACTGGATCTAACAGGATGCTAGTGCTAAAGAAATCATATCTCAAATTATGATGACAAACTGTTTGTCTTTTGTGTCTAGGTTTCTACGAGAAACTCTCGTGTGTATTGTGTGTATTATCAAAACCTAAAATAACATATATATATATATCACACATATAACCTAAACGATTTATGTTAGCTCTGGGCAATCGGGTACCCAATCGAGTTTCGGTTCTACCCAATCAAGTTTCGGGTAAATCGGTATAAGACATATAGATACCAATCAGTATTTTACAAAAAATTCAGATCGGTTCGGTTAGTAACTGGCCGGGTTCAGATCGGTTATCTATTCCAATTTAAGATTTGAAGTGTACTGAAATTTTTTTGAGTTATGATTGGTTCGGTTATTTTTAGTAACCAAAATATTCAAATAACCGATTCATACCCGATATAACCGATTAAAATTAGAAATAGCCAACTAATTAACCAAAATAATCGATTAAATAATCAAAATAAGAACTTAATAACCGGTAATTAACATAATTTTAACCAAAACAACAACTTAAGAACTTAAGTTTAACATAGTTTAACATAGTTCTGTATTGGGAAGAGAAGAAATTGTGGTGTTAGGGTATCATAATCCTAAAATGCCTAAAAGGCCTATACTTGTTTGCTTAGAGGATCGGGTAAAATCGGATATTCATATTAACTTAAGGTAAAACCCAAACCGGACCGAAGTCCATTATACCTTGACATCGAAACCCATTCGGTGATTTCGATGGAACCGTATCCGAACCGATACCGCTTTAATCGAATGCCAACCAATGCGGTGTTTCGGTACCGGTTTTTTTGCCCAGGACTAATTTATGTTATGACAAGTGGGCCAAACCTAATTGCTTTTCTCAATTTGAACATTATTTATGTATATTATCATTCTGAAAAGCTAAAACTTAAAAATTATCTCAATTAAAGATGAATATTTGATTAAAAATAACTTTTTTGAGTTGCAGAGCAGTCTAACCAAAAGCAATTGGTTTTACAGAAATCATTAACCGGTAAATTAAACTCGGACCGATTCGAACCCGAAACCGAATTAGAACTATTCGTCCACTTAAGTTGATCTAATTTTCTAAGTGTTCTCTAAGGCCATGAATAACGCAATAACACTTGGTGTGTTCTAAGGAATATAAAAATATTAAAAGTTGTAAACAGTGCTAGAACAGTTGTAACTTATCCTGTAAACTGTTCTTCCTGAAGAACAGTTTTTATAATTTTAAGAACAGTTGTACCCACTATTCAATATTTTTATTATTTTAAAACCTTTAAAAATACACACAAGTATTCTCCCTTTATCCATGCTCTAAGGTAGAGTTTTTCTCAAACTCAAAAAGTAAAAAAAATATCCATTTCTAGTGGTTTCTTAAAAGTTAAAAAATATCCCTTTCTAGTGGTTTTTCTTAAAATGTATTTACCCGCGCTAATGTCAATTAAGAAAAGCATATGAAATGATTAGTAATATAATATTGGTGAACACAGAGAGAAGGTGTGATGTGAACCAAAGGCCACTATTGATTTTTTTAAAATTTTCTTGTTGACCTAATATACAAAAAAGTGAGACTTTCCAAGAACACAAATCTTTGCAATTGTGCTTATAGACTTTTGACATGGTGATATTTTTTGACATTTTGGCAGAAAAAGCAGTGCATGCATATGGCCATAAAGCTAGCTTCATTAAGTGGATTGCAATTAAAAATACAGTTGATCTACGTTTGATGGAAAAAAAACAATTATAACCTCCTCTCTCCTGCCTCATCAGAACAATACCTAAGTTGTATCTAAACAATAATGAATGTTACTGTATATGTTAAGAATAAGTGGTATGATGTATTAGCCACTATAGAAGCCAAATTCGTGAAGTGATGAGAAAACATCATTAAGAGTTAGTGCCATGACTTTGACAAGCATGTATCATATTTGCACTTACATATATTCTTATTTTATTTAAATGAATTACTAATATAGATAGATATGTGTCCTTTACTACTTTGTCAACATGTTTAAACAACTGAAAATGGTTGTAATTATTTTTCAATACTGTCTTTGCTTAGCTATCTTCCATTATATATAGCGATTGCCATTAAACATCTAACTGTATCTTCGAAAATATTTATTAAAGTAAGTATATTTTTGTAGACAAATAGTTTTGCTTTTTTTTTTNTTTTTTTTTTTTTTTTTTTTTTAATATATTACTTTATTCATCTTTCTTGATTCTCCAATAGAGACATCTTTTGGAAATACAATCGAAAAGAGGAAGATGAAAAGTAAAAATAGTTTTGCTTTATTGGTCGTATTGTGAGTTTTATTACTATCAAATGTATAAATATTTGATTTCATAAAATTCAGATGGTTTAAATTAGTGTAAATTTTTCAATCTAGTGCATGTATATATAAAAGATCGAATCAGTCATTTCATAATTGTCTATAGTTAATAGTAGTAACATTAGTGGACAAATCCGATTAATCAATTGACAAATGATCCAAAGCAAATTAAACGTGAACTTCTATAGCAGAAGACAGGAAGCTTCCCTTGACTCGATCGACCCATTTGTCAATGACTAGACACGCGTAATTAAGTAGCCATGCCCATTGGCTCCCACAATTCCACCACTTTAACCAGCATCCATCATTTCTCTACAAGTTCCTTATTGATCATTTTACACATGCAAATGATTCGTACTTTGAAGGAAGAGTTTGGTGTTCAAAAAAAAAAAAAAAAGAAAAAAGAAAAAAGAAGGAAGAGTTCTATAAAATCCCCAAAACTATCAACATTTTTATTTTTGACAACAATAACCTATCAACATTAACTATAAATCTTTATCTTTCGTTTTATGAAAATGTAGTACAGTATGTTTTATGTAGAAACATTGAAACTATGAAATATCCGTTTAATCTGAATGAACATTCAAACAATGAAATTATAGGATTTTGTTTATCTATGATCGAGTATACACACACTTTTCATACACAATTTAAAAAACTGCACTAAACGTGGAAAAGTGAAAACGCGTCGATAGTGCTTGTTTCTTCGAATTTGTTCTTTTAAAGTTTAGACATTTTGGTGGTTTTGATATAAAAGACTATAGAACTCCAAATCAGATTTAAAAACGTTCCATATTTAATTTAGTGAATAGAACCCCATTATGATAATATATAGTATAAAATGCGCAAATCGGAAGAATAGAATTAACTATAAAAGAAACCATTACAAAGACGAAGACTCGCTCAAAACAAGTTGGGGGAAAAAGAGAGACCAAGCTCACAACAAAATTGTGGTTTTAATCTTTTTATTTTATGATAACTCATCATCGTCAAATGGCCAACAAAGCTCTCCTCCATCTCCTCGTGATCTTCTTCTTGTCTCTATCTCACTTCTTCTTCTTCCCTTCCCATGCTTCAAGTAAGATCTCCATCTCTTCTTTTTGTTCTGTAATAAGTATTCTACATCATGTATTTTATAACTTATGTTCTTTATAATTTTTGCACGTATTTAGGACTTGGGAATTTGATGGAGAGGGCCAATCATATTGATCTGCCTCAACAAGAGACACTACTGGTTAGTTCTTACGTTATGTAGTAATAAATTATTGAAAGGTTATCTGATTATGATTATGTGATTATGTGTTCGTGAAAGGTTATAATTAGGTTACTAAAGATATTTGTTTTATTTAAAATAATGTTATTAGGATGTAAAGAAGGAAGTAGAAGAAAGGATGGTGATGCAGTTAAACGATTATCCAGGTTCAGGTGCCAACAATCGCCACTTGCCACGCCAGCGAGGCTGCGTCGTCGATTGCTGATAGATAAAATGAAGAAAAATTAGTTAATATAATTATAGTATCGATAAGTTTATGTATTAATTAGTAAGCTACGTCTAATTATTATTACGTACTATGAATTGAGTTAGTTAACATCGGAGTCTATATAACGTCTAGAGAGAAAAGCATAGTTTGTTATGTAGTTCAGTTGTTAAGTCCATATATGCTACTCTACATAATATATGGATGTTTGTGAAAAAAAAAAAAAAAAAAAAATAATATATGGATGATATATAATCCAAGTCTTTAATAATTATATGTAGTGTCATGTTTTTTATGTCACTCGAAATGAAATATTTTATTAATCAATAAAATTGTTCAGAGGGCTAAAATTTAAAACTAATTAATGTGGAAAAATAATGGTGTTCATCAAAATTGATATAAAACAACAATATAATTGAAGTTTTATGCGGCACCCCAAGTGTGGAGCCAATGAGTAGGAAGCTCTTCCAATTTGTTTGATTCACGACAATAAAAGGAGTTGGTACAGTTGCGAACGAATTTATCAATGATGCGCATGAGATAGGAGTATATGGGTTTGGTAGGCTTTATGGTTCCATATTCTATTATGTTCTCTCCGCAAATCGTTGAAAAATTAGACAAATTAGAATATAGACGAGGACGGAAAAAAAAAAAGAGAGGTAGATGTCTTGGAGTATCATGCCAATTAGGTAGGTGTCATTTTTGTTTCCAAAAAGATTATCGTATATATCGATCCGGCAGGGCGTTGTAAGTATAATAGTATATGGACAAGCAGAAAAATGTGGCTAGGATTCGTCGTGCTCTCTACAAAATACCTAGCTCATATCCTCATTGTTGCTTCAAGTCACTAGTCTATTCTTTATCGCAAGCCAGAATATAAACAAGTACTTTGGGATAATTTGATGAGCAAACTAAACTATACGACATCCAAGCTACTTTCGCTATCCTCACACGAATCTGAGTATGTTTTGAGAAAAATCTAGTCTTGTAATAATCATGTCCATATTTCCAATTACTCCCACGGATTGCTCGGGAGAGACGATGGCATTAGACCAGTTATACCATCTCCTCGTCACCTATCGATATTGCCTTATGAATCACATGTTCTCGAAAACAGCCATCAAAACTGTGGCATATCTATGAATTGTCTATAATCCGCATACCAAAATCACCAACAATGTTCGTGCATCGATCTATAGACGTCTAATCATAACAAAAAGAAAAAAATTGGTTTAACCATTAATGTGTAACTATGAGCCGTGAGAAATAGGGTTATACTTAACGGTGCGTTTGGTTGTCGTACGGACGCTACAAAAAGACAACCTCACCTCTTGGCGGATCCTACAAGACAGCCAAACACAGATCTATTCAATTTTTTTTTTAAATAAGGTTTATTATTCTCCATCGTCACCTAATCCCATTTCCCTTCTTCTTCTTCTTCACTGAGCTTAGCGAACCGAACAGAGCAAAATCGAAATCAATCTCTAAAGCCTCTTTGCTCTATATTGTCTTGATTTTCAGATCAACACGCTTTCTCCAAGGTTAGATTCTCAACATCTCTTTTCTTCTTTCAATTCGTGTGTTCTTTACTCTTTCTTTCTTTTGAGTCTCTTTTACGATTTTATTATTGATTGTGTAGAACGTATCAATTAGGATTCTTGATCCTCTGAATTTTTTGTTAGAGTTTCGACTCTTATGTGGAAAACACATGGTTTCGATCTGGTTGTCTCTCCTCGATTAGGGTTTCTGGTGCTCTCTTTTTTATGTCGAATTGTTCATCGATTTGACCTCAGATTGAATCTGTCTCTGTAAAGTGTAAATGTTAGGTATGAACGAGTTTTAGTTATCTTTTGTGAAAACAGGGAAACAGAAAATGGCATCAGCAACATCAGCTTCTTTGTTTTCAATTGGAACAACTGTTGCTTACTCATCTAAAGCCAGCTCCTTACCACATTCGAGAGTCCAAGCTGTGAACTTTAACTCAGTCCCTAGTTTCACTGGTCTTAGATCAACCTCACTCATCTGTGGATCTGATTCTTCTTCCTTGACCAATACTCTGCGCGGTTCTGTAACGAAAGCTCAAACATCTGACAAGAAGCCTTATGGATTCAAGATCAATGCTTCATACAAAGTAGCTGTTCTTGGTGCTGCTGGTGGTATTGGTCAGCCTTTATCACTTCTCATCAAGATGTCTCCGTTAGTCTCTACTCTTCACCTTTACGATATTGCCAATGTTAAGGGAGTTGCTGCTGATTTGAGTCACTGTAACACTCCTTCTCAAGTTCGTGATTTCACTGGACCTTCTGAGTTGGCTGATTGTTTGAAAGATGTGAATGTTGTTGTTATCCCTGCTGGTGTACCGAGGAAACCGGGTATGACCCGTGATGATCTATTTAACATCAATGCCGGCATTGTGAAGACATTGATTGAGGCTGTTGCTGATAACTGTCCGAATGCTTTCATCCACATTATTAGTAACCCGGTTAACTCTACGGTTCCGATTGCTGCTGAAGTGTTGAAAAAGAAAGGTGTGTATGATCCTAAGAAACTGTTTGGTGTCACTACGTTGGATGTTGTGAGGGCGAACACTTTTGTTTCTCAGAAAAAGAACCTTAAGCTCATTGATGTGGATGTTCCGGTTATTGGTGGACATGCTGGAATCACCATTTTGCCTCTTCTGTCAAAAACCAAACCATCTGTCAACTTTACCGATGAAGAAATCCAAGAACTGACTGTTAGGATTCAGAACGCTGGAACTGAGGTTGTGGATGCTAAGGCAGGTGCGGGTTCAGCTACTTTGTCAATGGCATATGCTGCAGCAAGATTTGTCGAGTCATCTCTTCGTGCTCTTGATGGAGACGGAGATGTCTATGAGTGCTCGTTTGTGGAGTCGACTCTGACTGATCTTCCTTTCTTTGCGTCACGGATCAAGCTTGGGAAGAACGGACTTGAAGCTGTGATTGAGTCAGACCTTCAGGGATTGACCGAGTATGAGCAGAAAGCGCTAGACGCTCTTAAGCCAGAACTGAAAGCTAGCATCGAGAAGGGTATCACATTCGCGAACAAACCTGCTGCTAACTAGATCTTGATTTCACTGAAAAGAACATTCTTCAGAGAAGCTGATAACATTTTTCTTCTGATCATTTCGAGTTTTGTTTTCTTTTTCATATTTCTTGCATCGGCGAGACATTTTCTTGTTGTATAATAAAGAATGTATTAGCTTCAGTTTGAAGATTTTGAAACATGGCATTGAAGCAGATTTTCAAAACATCACCAAAGTTATTACATGAGCAAGGCCCACCTTTAAATGATCAGATCTTTCCATTTCTTGTTGTACAATAAAGAATCTATAAGCCTGAGGATTTGAGACACGAAATTGAAGCAAATCTTCTGAATCATCACCAAAAGTCATTACAAGAGCAAGAGCCGCCTTTAAAATGATGAAATCGGGAACGGTCTCTAACGATCACGATGCGATCATAAACATCAGATACAAACTTTGCAAAATTGTGGCAATCAACACAAGTTCTGAGGTTCTTGGTCACTCTAATGGTTGTTCCGGGTGGAGTCACCAGAATCCCAAAGGCTATAGCTAGCTTCTCGCTATGGTATGTCAATGCATATCCCTTTTCTTCTTCTGAATCCAGATTGTGCAGTTCTGATGTGAATTCCGCCACATAACCTGCAATCTTCAGCTGCTGATTGATTTCCGCCAGCATTTTATAGATTTCTTCCTTCCGCGGATGTGAAACATCGTCTACTATAAACTCGTGAACGGTTCCTTGTAGCTCGATTGCGCTGCATCCGGGTTTGGTATGGATTTTTTTCTCCTTCATCAACGAACGCAACTCAGTCACTTTGTCCCATTTTCCTACCGAAGAGTATGTGTTGAGTAACAGAACGTAATCTCCAGCTTCTTCGGCTTTGAGTTCGATAAGATGAGAGATCACGCGTTCCCCAAGTTCCACATTTCCATGGACTCTACAAGCCCCGAGTAGCGTACGCCAAATGGTGGAGTCCGGTTTCATCTCCATTGATTTTATGAGACTGTAAGCTCTATCAAGTAGACGAGCACGTCCCAAGAGATCAACGATGCATCCATAGTGATGTAAGTTTGGCTTTATCTTAAACTCGCCGCTCCCCATTCTCTCGAAAAACATCATTCCTTCATCGACCAACCCTGAATGGCTACACGCAGACAATAAACCCGTGAGTGTCTGTTCCTCTGGAGAGATTCCAAACTTCAACATTTCGTTGAAAGCTTCAATGGCTTCTTTTCCAAACCCATTCATAGCTAAACCCGAGATCATAGCCGTCCACGAGACAACGTTTCTTTCACGCATTCGCTTAAAAACTTCATAAGCCTTATCCATAGACCCGCATCGTGAGTACATCGAAACCAGCGTGTTGCTCAAATTCAAAGCACCACTGAGTCCATTTTCATCGATAAAAGCATGAACTTGTTTGCCAAAATCCAACGCCCCCAAGTTGGCACAAGCTTGTAAAGCCAATAAACATGTTACACCGTCTGGCTTTACACAACCATTGACTTCGTTCTTCATCTTATCAAACAAAACCAGAACATCTCGCGTACGTTTGTTCCGTAGATAACACGAAATCAGAACGTTCCAAGAAACAGTATCTCTCTTAGGAATTTCGTCGAACACTTTACATGCATCAATGCTGTTTTCAAAAGTGGAGTAAAGATCCATCAGAGTCGTCAGCAAAAGACTATCCGAGAGAAACCCATCACTGTAAATCTTCCCGTGAATCTGCGAACCACCGAGTAAGTCACCTGATTTGATGCAACACTTGAGAGCAAAAGAAGACGAGAGTGGGTTAGCTTGAAGAAGACTGTTTCGTCTAAGAGCTCGAAACAAGCGAAACCCTTCGCTTGGAGTTTGGCTGAGAGAGAAAGCTCTGATCATGGTGTTGCAGTGAGAGAGAGATGGGTTCAGTCTCTGGGAGAAGACTCGACATGAGTAATTGATGTCTCGAGGAATGAGAGAGAGAGCGAGACGAGAGAGGAAATGGTGGAAAACGTCAGAGTTTCTGATTAAAGAAGTGCGGAGTAAGAAGGCGTGAATCTGCCGGAGATGGAGTTTTCCGGTGGAAGATCCGATCAGAGTAATAAGGTGATCGTCGCTGCTGATTATGGACTTCAACATTAGTCTTCTTGATGAAATAAGTTTTACTTATTTGGTTAAGTATTGAAAACTTGAGGTTTTGATTTTTATCAATTATTTATTATCTCACAAATTTAACATATGGTTTAGGAAGAATCGTCTCACCACATTTTCAGATGATATTCATATCAATGATCCAATCATGGGACTCTGGACTAGATATTCTCTTAAATCTTAAGATTTATGAACATCACATAACTTGTAGGACTATGAAAATCCGAATTGAAAATCACAATAAAAACGAGACGAATAGGCAAAGGCGAAATTTGATTTCTTTCTTTAATTCATTAAAATCTCTTGCAGTTAACGAATTTTGTAGAGATTATGAATCTCAAGATTCAACCGTGTTAAAACTATAAATCCTTAATTAGTTTCTGATATCTGGGCTTCATGTGACTGATGGTTTGTCATGGTTCTTATATTCAGTAGTATGTCTTGATGATTGATTCATTTTGTCTAGTACTCTCGATCACGCAACATACTTGGGTCTTGTTTGACGAGTTATTGATTATGATTGGCGTTTTGACCATCTGAATGCGATTATTCGGATTGTGACTAGTGAGGCAGGATAACCACTCTCAGTAAAAACATTTTTTGAATGTATGAAAAGAAATTATTGTTGGAAATCAAATTTGACAAAGTGGCTTTGGCCAACTTTCCAGCGGCTTTTCCGGTGAATTCCGTCACTAGAATTATACCAGAACTACAATCTCTCGTAGTGCAACAATGTAGTCTCAGGATACAACTACAACTAAACCGTATTCGTTATCCTAACTCATGAGGCCAAAACCAAGTTCCCCGACCAACCAGGGAGGTGAGGTTAATCCATGCACATCTAACTAAACCTACTTAATTAGTAGAGCTGGAAGAAAAAACATAGAGCATTTAAGAATAAAAAACCTTTTTTGTTGTCCTCCCAAGGTTCAACCTAACAATGCTATTGTCGCAAGAATAAAGATGGGTAGCCAAAGCCAAGCATCTACCTGGTATATATGGTGCACATGTTCGCTCCCCAGTGGATAAGTTTCTCATCCTACAGTGCTGAAGAAAACAGTCAACTGTATGGAGAATATGAAATCCGAGTCGAACTATTAACAAATCAACTGTATGGAGAATATCTTTAACTCTATAAGGTTTTTTGACAAAAGTCATAGCGAAATTAATTACAAGCAAAAAATTCAAAAAATCATTTCTCATTTCTTGTATATGATAAGTTAAAAAAATGAAAAATGTTAACATAACATAAATAATACAAAAAAAAAGAAGAAGAAAAAATTGGTATATAAATGCCCTTCAAATTTCTTCAATCTTTGAAGGAGGTGTATGGTTTATTAGACTGTTCGGTTTATTAAACGCAGTTTCTCCAACACGCTGCGATGGTAGTTACTTCCAGATGCTCAGCGCCTGTGCAGACAAAATTCTTTCCTTTCGGTTTGCATGGTGGGGTTCCTGTCCTTTTTCCTGTGAAAGGATCTGTCAATGGCTTGGGATCTTTTAAAAAACCTATATACATGAAAAGGAATAAACCATTAAACGACTACAAACATATATAGAAGGATATTATTATGTTAATATTGATAATTAATGATGGGCAAAATGTAAAATATTTATCACATACATTCATGAAGATTAGCAAGTGAAACGAGAATGATACAAAATATAGCAACTTTTAACGTTGACATTGTGATTTTTCTCTTTAAAGAAACGTTTTGTTGTTTTATGGTATACAAGATTCCATCTAAACTAAACATATATATATGGAAATCTCCAACTATTTTTTGTAGGGTGATCCCAAAAAAACTGTCTTTGAATTTGTTTGGCTAGTTTTATTTCCTTCTATTCTAGAAAATTGATGTTTGAGAGTTAATTACTCGCAGTTTTTTTTTGTTTTTTTAAAACTGGACTGGTAACAGAATCGGGGAATCTCTTGGGTCATGGGTCAATATGGTCTAACTGTGTTCAACCAGGTTTGACAATAAATTTTAAAATAATGTATATATATATATATATATATATATGTTATTAATTTGAAAACATCAAATAAGCACCTCAATAATTATCAATAATTATGATGTTTGAAAAAGATGTAACAAACAGTTATAAAATACCCAATCTGTCCCAAAATATAGAATTTTTTAGCTTTTTTTCTTTGTCCCAAAATATAGAATTTTCTCAGATTTCTATGCAGTCTNTTATTTAAATTATGCAGTATTTTTGTTTATTGGTTGAATCTTCATAAATTAGAAAACATTTATTATTTCTTAATCTTTGTGCTTTTAGCCAAAACATCTTATAATTTGGGACAGAGAGAGTATATTTTACAATATAATTTAGTTTTGGGTACGCTATAATTTTGGCAAAAAAGATATTCATGAGCTACACTATGTATATCACAATACATGACCACACATCCCAAATTTTAAAAATGCTTACTTAATTATGCTTTGGAAACTATATACTGATGTCACTCTTATATACTGATGTCACTCTTCTACTACGAGATTCTAGTTAAAGAACAAATTTATGACCATAATTAATTCATAATAATTATAAATCTTAATTAACATTTTCTGAGTTATGACATCATACGAGATATAATTATGTTTTATCTCACAGTCCCCTAATAAGTCACAGACTCACAGTCGTTTAATAAGTCACAGACTCAGAGACTCAAGAGAGACTCGAAGTCGTCTAATAAGCCAACTGAGTTTCAACATCTTCAATAATTTATAGTGTAAGATATAATGGGAGACACGTACTACATATGCATTATTGAGAGGAAAAATGAAAGAATTTACATTCTATGAAAGAATTTATATATACAAAAGAAAAATAATTTATATTGAACATACATGCATGTCGCCTAGCTGGTGAGCTGAAATGGACTAAAATGGGTCTACACTAATTTTGGATGCTTATGTCGTTGATTTTTTGAGTCAACCATGATAACATTTTCTTTTGGTCTACGCACCAAAATTTCCAGCCGCCTCTTTAATTTACCCAAGGATCTTTTTCATAACTTTTTTTTTTTTTCTTTTTTTTCATAACTTGGCTCACTATTTTTTTTTATCTCTGGTTACCTAATGATCTCCTTCGATTAATTTGTAGAGGAACGAATCCGAAGGAATTCGTTCTTGCTATATAAGCTTCGATTTTTTCCCCAAACTAACTCGACATCATTTTGAATCTGTATATGCATTACAACCAATATTGTTTAACAATTCCCCAGTATAGTACTATAGTTCATGTAGATAAAGTAAAGTTTTGTTAGTTTAGTTTTAAAATATATGGTATCATAATTTGGATATAAAATCGTATTATTATACACGTTTCTTTTAGACTGATTTTCGCTATTTTCTCGATTATAATAGCTATTAGATTTGCTTCGTCACATGAGAGATTTACTTTTTATGAATATATGATTTCTTGTGGCATGCCACTCTTCTTTAGTTTGGCTTATTCTATATATTTTTAGAACTTGAAAAATATAGAATCAAAACAAGCCACCCAACGAAGAAGAAATACAAGGTTCTAATTCTTTTCCATAATAATAATGGAGTTTTATCTAAGTTTCTTTTTTTTTTGGGCTAAAGATATAAGTTTCTATTAAAACTTTTAAAAGTTTATTCGAGAAATATTTTGACGTGCTAATTTTCTTTTTGTCGTGTATCAGTTTGTAGAAAAGTACGCTAATTAAAGACCTGAGGGGACAAGGTGATTGAAAAAATCTTTTAACTAATTTTGATATGATATGCTAATTTTCTTTTAACTTGACCTACTTAGAAGGATGGATTACCTTTACGTACGACGACGATTCAAGAGAGTCCACATAAGAAAAAAGGGAAAACTTTGCTAAGAAAAACATTTCTTTACTTCCACACATCGATAGATATCCAGAAAAGTAAATGGCCAAACTACCCAACAACTATCCCTATAAATGTATAAACACACAAAACCTCTTCCTTCTCATCCTCAAACAATAACCAAAACATGGCTTCCACAAAATTTTCCTTAGTCCTTTTCCTTTGCCTCTTAGGTTTATACTCTGAAACCGTCAAGTCTAGT